>CACKRE030001144.1:3494-19639 GCA_902602495.3 Ectocarpus sp. CCAP 1310/34 | reverse complement strand
TCAGCACTCGCTTCATTCACGTCAAAGTCGGAGAGCTTTACGCTAACAGGCAGAGGCACTCTCTGCCGCCACTCAACGCCATACTCTGCAGCCAGCTCTTCGGCAAACCTCTGCTGCGAAGTCTTCAACAGCCCTCTCTCTACGTCTCTCTCGTAAAAGCACGCGGAGTACCACTTCCACTCTCCAAGGTTCTTCACGGGGACCATCTCGTTGAGATCCCTGCCAAACTTGTCACACCTTTCCTTCTGCCCTACAGCAAAAATGCCATCCACGTGGACCACGATGATCATGATCATACGTCCCTCCTCCATCAATCGAAAAACACATGCATCCGCCACACACTGCATAAAACCTAATAGTAACAAACACCTCGTCAGGTGCGCATGCCAATGTCGTCATGCCTGCTTGAAACCATACAGACTCTTGCACAGCTTCATGATCAGGCCAGATAACCTACCACACCCCTGCGGTAAGCGCATGAAAACATCCTCATCAAGCTCAGACTGCACAAAAGCCTGCCGAGTATCGAAATGGCACAAGTGNTACGTCTCTCTCGTAAAAGCACGCGGAGTACCACTTCCACTCTCCAAGGTTCTTCACGGGGACCATCTCGTTGAGATCCCTGCCAAACTTGTCACACCTTTCCTTCTGCCCTACAGCAAAAATGCCATCCACGTGGACCACGATGATCATGATCATACGTCCCTCCTCCATCAATCGAAAAACACATGCATCCGCCACACACTGCATAAAACCTAATAGTAACAAACACCTCGTCAGGTGCGCATGCCAATGTCGTCATGCCTGCTTGAAACCATACAGACTCTTGCACAGCTTCATGATCAGGCCAGATAACCTACCACACCCCTGCGGTAAGCGCATGAAAACATCCTCATCAAGCTCAGACTGCACAAAAGCCTGCCGAGTATCGAAATGGCACAAGTGAAGATTCTGCTCGCATGCTAGTGCTGCCAACAAGCGCACACTGGACACTGATACGGTGGATGCAAACAATTCTCCAAAATCAATCGAAGCCCTCTGCATGTCCCCCCGCGCTGCAAGTCTTGCCTTGAATTTCGTCGGCCATCCGTACTCGTCTGCCTCATAGTTGAAGACCCACTTGCCATTGATCGCGTTCTCTACTGGTTGCTACACCGGACTACAAGTTCCTGCATCCAACAAACCGAAAAATTCTCGACCGAATGCATCATCTCACAACTCTGAATGTTGAGACCGCATGGCCTCCTTCAACGTTTTCGGCACTCGGAGGTCGCTGGCGAGGCTGTGAGGAAGGTCTGGCATCTTGTCGGACGGGCGCTCGGCGCGAAGAGCGGCGTCCACATCCTCGCGGGTGGCGAACATCGTTGCGAACATCTGCGGTCTCCCCCCCCCACCGGAATCCACGGGTCCCCCAGCTCCCAGGGCGCCCCCGCTTCCACGGCCTCCAAGACTCTGATCCGGCTGCGGCGGGGTCGGTATGTCGCGGCGTCCTTGATCCACGGCCTCCCGGGTGGCGAGCGACGAGATGAGGGAGTCCTTATCCATCATCGCTAACATACCAAGACGGTGGTGGAGAGAGGCGCCGCCACCGGACGGCGGTTGTTGTTGTTCTCCATGAATCGCACTACATCGCCGCGCGTGCGGCCGTGTACCCTCGTGCCCTTTCGTCCCAACCCCTTCACGGCTCGTTTCGAAAGCGGCGGGTGCGGGGGAGCGGGGGTGGCGGCGCCCGTGGGCTGCGGCGGCGGCGGCGGCAGGTCCGGGGGCGAACGGGCGGCAGGCCCGGGGGCGAACGGGGCGGCGTTGTTGCGGTCGACAGTGGGGCTGATGATGGAGCGACGGAGATCGGCGACGGGGCTGAGGATCCTGTGAAGATCGGCGGGGATGCGGGCTGCGGCGGTGCGGTGGTCGCTGGTGCAGGCGGGATGTAGGTGTACGTCCTTGATGGCGGGGGCGGCGGCGGTGCGGCATCGGGCGCAGGTACGGCGGCGGCCGGCGAGGGCGCCGCGGTGACCGAAGAACCCCCCCCCGATGCCCGGCACCGGCGCCGGCGCCCCTGCCCGGCGGTTGACCCACACGACGTTGTTGGTGAGGGCGGGGCGACCGGTGTCAGCGCCAAGAACGACGGCGGTAGACGTCGAGTGTTTGTTGGCGCCGTGCAGGTGGAAGCACCGCGCGGATTGGACGTCCGCCTTCGTGGCCCGCTTCACGCGCATCATCCCCTCCTGGAAAAAAGGGACGGCGGTGAGGGGCGGCTTCCGGCCGAAGAACGCCTTAAACGGCGACATCCAGCCCAGGATGGCCTTCGTCGCGGAGCGGTTGAAGCAGGCGGATGCCCAAAGCGCCGACACGAGCCACAGACGATGTCCGTTGACGCCGACGTTGGGGATGGAGGAGTGGTCGACGTGGCCCATGGCGAGGATGTGGCGGCGAGCGGCGTGGCCCCCCTTCATGGCGCGCCAAATGGCGCTCTCGACCACCGCGTTTTGCTTGGGGGTGTCGGGGGCGGTGTACTCGCGCCGAATGCCAGCAGCGTCGCAGAACGAGGTGAACGCGGAGCCGGTGAACTCGCCGCCGTTGTCCATGCGGAAACACCCCGGAGTGCCCATGCCGTTCATGTCGGCGAGGAACCACTGCACGAACTTCAGGGTGTCGCTCTTTGCCCGCATCCCGTACCCCCGTTGCCACCGCGATGCGCTGTCCACGAACATGATCAGGTACCGGAAGCCGTGCAGCGCGTCAGAGAACGGACCCGTGAGGTCGATGTGGACATTGCCGAACGGTACCGCCGCGCGGGTGCCACGCGGCGGCACCGGTGCCCGCCTGCCCTTCGCCTCCACGCAGCCCACACATGGCTGCTTCTCCCCCACCAGTCGTACGCCCTGCTGCTTGGCTGTTTCACGAATCAAAAATTCGTTTACATGGCCGGTGGAGGCATGGAACAAATTAATGTCAATGGTCGGCGTGGATTTTCCTACCGAAAACGGGGAAACACCGGGGGCGATATTCGCCAAGGCATGCGAGAGGGAGGGGGGAGCTACGTTTTTTTTTTGCTCACTGCATCCAGCAACAAAACCCTTCAAGCAATCCAATTCATCATTCATCACGGCAAACGCGGGGGGGGGGGGATGTTGCAGAGTCGCAAACATCAAGCGCATCCGGAAAAAAATCACCCTGTGGGACCGAGTCTATTCCATTTTATCAGGCCTACATCAAGGAACATGCTCATATCCATGAGAGGCAAATGGTCCTGGGGGATGAGGGGGTTGATCACAACTTCACGAAAATCGCTCGGGTCAACGATGGAGGGAGAAGCAATCTCAGACGACGCTACGGCAGCTGTGATTACAGGCTGGTAGTCGGCAATAATCGTTGGCACTACATCTACGTCGATTGGCGGGAATGCACAACGCGGGATCACTACACCGGACGTGGTGGATGGGACGCTCGTGGTCGCACTCGCAGAGGAAGGTACAACACCGGCAGCGACTCCACCAGCGGACTGGAAGCTCGTACTCGCACTGGCACGCGGAGGTACAACACCGGCAGCGGCACCACCGGCGGACTGGAAGCTCGGATTCGCACTCGAACTCGAAGGTACAACACCGGCAGCGACTCCACCAGCGGACTGGAAGCTCGTACTCGCACTGGCACGCGGAGGTACAACACCGGCAGCGGCACCACCGGCGGACTGGAAGCTCGGATTCGCACTCGAACTCGAAGGTACAACACCGGCAGCGACTCCACCGGTGGACAGGAAGCTCGTATTCGCATTTGTGCCCGCTCCTTTTCGGGGGAAAGGGGGGTTCGCGACAACAAGGCCTGTCCCAGCGCTAGGCAGGGGAGCTTGGGGAGACACACGAGGGAGGGCATAGGGACCGAGGGTCACAGCACTACCGGTATTCGTGGGAGGCAAGCGAGTGGCCCAAAGAGAACATCCTACATCGGAGTAAGCAAAGGAAAGCTGGCCATTGGATAGATGCACGCCATTTTCATCCAACGGAAGTCTCTGCCTACGCTGCGTATGGTGCAGAGAAAACAGATTGAACGTGATGCCGGGGACTACGTACACGTCCGACATCTGCACGCAAAAATCGGTCTCGCCCGAAGGGCCAGGCATGTGAAATGGCATGTTGATGCTACCAACACATTGCACGCGCAGATAGGCACCATTCCCTACTTGGATGAACTCTTTTCCTGCCGGGATCGGCTCCA
This sequence comes from Ectocarpus sp. CCAP 1310/34, assembly GCA_902602495.3. Taxonomy (NCBI): domain Eukaryota; class Phaeophyceae; order Ectocarpales; family Ectocarpaceae; genus Ectocarpus; species Ectocarpus sp. CCAP 1310/34. Next base: position 15,424 of record CACKRE030001144.1, on the reverse strand, counting down.
TATCGAACATGTTTTCGCTACTGCTGACAAACGTGTTGCTTGCGCCACTGTCGGCCCAAAATTGCTCTCTACCAATCTGCGAAGGGCGACTCTGAACAGACAAAGCGAAACCACTACCATTCTCACGCGCTACCACACTCGGAAAGATCTCGCCTTGTGACACACAACGTGTCTTGAGGAAGTGAAGATGCCCAGGGGATCCGGCTGCATCGGGAGGAGGCGAATGGTACGGGGCATGGGTCGAGTGCTGCTGCGGCTGCGGCTGCTGCTGGAACGACGGCGGTGGCGGAGGCTGCGGCAGTGGCTGCTGGTGCTGCTGGTAGTAAGTTGTCGAAGGCGGGTAATGCGGCTGCTGCTGGAAGCTGTAGTCTGGCAAAGGTTGCTGATACTGTGGCTGATGCTCCCACCCCCCATACTCGTTACCATACGCGGTCCCCTCATGGGGCGCGGCACCGTACGGTTGACTTACATTTGTATACCCGTACGGGGGCCGCCGCTGCTGCTGCGGTGTACGAGGGGGAGCTGGATGTCCATGATGCTGCTGTCCTCCGTAGCCGCCGTGAGGTCCGTGCCGGGGCCCACCCCCCCAGCCCCCCCCACTGCGGCTCGGCTGCTGCGGCGGCGGTCCCCGACGTTGCTGTTGCTGCTGAGACGGCTGCGGTTGTGGGGGCTGTTGCTGTCGTTGGGGCTGCTGCTGTTGCTGANCACCCCCCATACTCGTTACCATACGCGGTCCCCTCATGGGGCGCGGCACCGTACGGTTGACTTACATTTGTATACCCGTACGGGGGCCGCCGCTGCTGCTGCGGTGTACGAGGGGGAGCTGGATGTCCATGATGCTGCTGTCCTCCGTAGCCGCCGTGAGGTCCGTGCCGGGGCCCACCCCCCCAGCCCCCCCCACTGCGGCTCGGCTGCTGCGGCGGCGGTCCCCGACGTTGCTGTTGCTGCTGAGACGGCTGCGGTTGTGGGGGCTGTTGCTGTCGTTGGGGCTGCTGCTGTTGCTGGGCTGCTGCTGTTGCTGAGGCTGCTGCTGTTGCTGAGGCTGCCGCTGTTGCTGAGGCTGCTGCTGCTTGGTCTCCTGCTTCTTCCGTTGCCGGCGCTGGGTGTAGCACTCGCTGTTGGTGTGCGACGAGTACGGATGACAGTCGCAGCGCCTGTCTCCGTCCGCCTTGTTGTTGCTGCTCCGACCGCCTCCATTGCCGTCCTGACCCCCGGCGTTCCCACTGGACCCATTTTCGACACGTCCGTCGCCCCGGTGCCCACCGGCAGCGACGAAAGCGTGCCCCGCGCCATTTCGCGGCTCCCCCGCCCGTGCGGTCACCATATCCTGATGGGCATCTTTCACCACCTTTTCAAGGTGCTGACGGGTCAAATTGGGGGTCGGAAGGGCACGCAGCATAGCTCTTTCCATCTTGTACTCGGAAGACAAGTTGTACACAACGTGCAAATTGGCATCATCGTCGGGGTATGTGACGCCGTGTGAGGCTAACCTACTGCGCAAAACAGCAAATCTGCCAAAGTATTCCTGCGGACTCTCACCCACTCGCATTTTTATGGCATGGTATTCCGAAGTCAACCGTGTTTTTTCTGCTCTCGCCTGGGGTTCGTAATATGCTAGAAATAGTTTCCAACCCCCACTGGGACTACCATCAGCGATAATCTGGGTCAAGACAGGCATGTAGATGATTGTCGTGATGATCAAATTCCACGCCGTGATCGCCTTTTCTACCGTTTCAGGGGAGTGCATCCTACGCAAGTCCTCCATGTCTACTCCTTCTAGCCCGACTGGAATTCTGTGGTCACTCAATACCACTTCCCTGACTCCTTCTTGCGCAAACATAGCAGTCATGTTCGATCGAAAAATAAAAAACCTTGCTTGTTCATCCTAAGAGTCGCTGCGCTACTTGGTACTCTACCCGTGTCTGCAGGTGATATCTGAAGACGGCTGGTCAGGGCGTCGGCGAGAGTGCGGGCGATGTCGTCTGCGGACGGGCCGGCGGATGGTCGCCTGGTATGTTGCTGGTGGGGTGTCTCGTGGTCGTTCCCGCTCCGGACGTGATCTGTCCTCTGCTGCTGCTCGTCTTGTTGCCTTGTAATTTCGGCCAGTCTCGCTGCTACCCTCTCGTTCACCAACTCTTTGATCCGGGCGTCGTCGTCCACTGCTTGACGGTCGCTCTCTCGGTCTCGGTTTCGGTTGGGGGTGCTCATCGGTGACTGTTGCTGATCGCCGCAAAGCGATGTGACTCCAATCTAAGCTCGACGCGAATATCGTTGACGACGTGTCATACGCTAGCGTGATCGATAATTCGGGTGGCTCAGTTCTGTGTGTTGGGAGTGTAGAGCAGCTGGGCCATGACGGGCCGTGGTAGGGGCGGGACGTGTAGGAAAACGTGTTGTATTCTTCGGAGGCGTGCTCGTGCTCGTAAATCTGTCACGGCATCAAGCACGATTCACGCTCATCACGCTCAAACTACCAAACGGAGCTCTCTGATTCCTCCGCATCGCGTCACTGCAATTTCCGTACGTACGTACTGAAGATCTTACCCGTCATACTATGCTACGAGTACCACCAATATACCTAAAATAACGCACCAGCACCAGGCACTACGCAGCAGGGCATGGGAGTAACGGACCAAACAGGACAAAGAGGTGGCAGATGGACAGACAGCCAGATGTATAAAAACAAAAGCAACAGCAAAAGCGAGATCAACGTACCCAACACAGCAGAGTAGGCAGGGAGGACATGAACGCTAAAAAAATAGACTACAGCACAGAGGCCGAAGGCCATACAAAAGACATACATGAAGGAGTTAGCATACAGCAGAGAGGAAACATGGCGTAACAACATCAGCCGGGTACATAGTTGGCCGGTCGCCCCGGTGGTCTAGTGGGTAGCTTCGCTGCCTGCCAAGGGCCAGGTCATGGGTTCGAGTCCCGACAGAGTGAGTTTTTTCTCGCTTATTACATCCTGGTCTCCTTTGGAAGCGACGCGCTGCAAAGCTCGTTGTTTGTAATCTTGATGGACTTCATAAGTCGCGAGGGAAGGGATTGCTGTACCTTTTTCGCGATAAGAATATCTCAGGCATGAACCGCAGGAGGGGGTCCAACCCCCCCCTCCTACGTCACCCCGGTTGGGTCGTCTGGCTGGTAGAAGTGGAGGATAGGGGCCAGAGGGGCAGACGACAGAGTTCAATGATGGGAGCAAAACAAAACAAACATAGTTCGCCACAATTGCTGCCTCGGCCGCCCTACTCGCTTCTACATCAGTACCTGGTCGCCGTCTCTTCCCCCCGACCGCCGCTTCCCCGACTCTCGTTCTCTTCGATCCTGAGATGGCCGTACTCTTGCTTCTGTTTCCCTCGCGCGCTGACGCTTCGCGGACGCTTCCGCCTCCTGCCTGTGCCATTTCCTCATGAGCCATGCCGCCCCGTCCTCGATCTTGTTGTACCACACCTCCGGACCCTTGGCGCTCTCTTTCCATTTCCCCCCTTCCTTTTCGTCTCCCATGTTGAAGGCCACGAGGTCCTCTCCTAGACGAGACACCCAGTCGCTCTCCTGCCCGCCCCGGTATCCCACGCCCCCCGCCATCGCTCCTAACAGCATGCGCTTGGGGAGGCGGCTGTCCTCCATGCGCACTACAACAAAGCCCGCGAAACACAGTCTTCGTTTGCGCACGGTGGCCTCGATGGTTTCCTCGCAGCCTGCCTGGATGAGGGCCTGGGCATAGGACAGGGGGCGGTCTGAGCGTTTCCGCTTGCTCCAGCCGATGCACCGTGTAAGGACCTGGAGGTGGGTCCCATTGAGCTTCGTGTATTGCTCCGCTGTTAGGCTCCACGAGGCGCACCCATGTAGGAGAGTCTCGACCACTTCAGCCTGCCGCATCTTGAGCTGGCTGTCGGCCCGTCGCCTGTCGTACATCGAAGCTTGTTATGCAGTCGTTTGTTATCGTATCAGAAATTTCACAGTTCACCGATTATTGATTTTCAGTTAGAGGCCGATCTGCAGCATGAGGAAAGGAACGTACGACTACCCCTATTTGCACGACGCACTTGCAAATAACAACTTGCACGAGTCAAACGTCTCCAGAACCACACACAGAAACACAGTCAAGACAGCGGAGGGCATCATAAGCACGCTGGCAGCAGTAGATACCCGAGGCACAGCCTCTCCCGGCACGCTCGGTCACTACATCCCCGAGGAGCAGCGTCTCCAGAAGCACCGTCAGCGACATGGAGGCTGCAACCACCTGGCGAGGCACGGCGCGGGGCAGGGACATTACCCCCAAGGCCTTCCCTCCTCTCCCGAAGGCGCTATTAGGCCGCAAAGCACGAAGACACGACACTGACCTGCAGCTATCCCTCGTGAGTATTCGTACTGCTGTGAGGGCCGTTATGTTTCCTCTACACAATTGTGTTGCTGCTGTGTTGCTGCTAACTGCCGGCTGTGCTCTATTTCGTAACTCTGCAGTACTGTGTATACCATCATACCATCCTTCCCATGTAGTCTATACTTGTAGCAGTACATGACCAAGTCACCGACCAGCAGCCTGCCCCTGAGAGATTGATCACCCGTTGCGTTTTTTTCGTCCTGTCTTGCCACACACGCAACCCCTCGTGTCAAGTAACTTCGTGTGCCGCCGCCGGGGGTACGCTGAGTTTGCTACAGCAGTGCAGCAGCAGTTGCGTCTCTTTCCTTGGAGGTGCATTACACCCCCGAGCACACCAACCGCCGAGCATTCCTGGCATGCCCTCTCTCTGTGTACACGCACGCTCCCTTTTGTCCACCGACTGGGATATTTCCATGCGAATTTTGGCTGTTTTTTTATGCCGCTGCTGTCTGTGTGTACCGCCCTTGGATGAATATGCGCTGCTGGGCAATACTGCCAGTCATCACCGTATTCGCTGCTTGGTTGCTGCCAGGCCATGCTGCAGGGCCATGTCAGCATTTTTTCTCAACCCGTGTACAATCTCACATACACGGTGTACCTATGCCCTCGGTGCTCTTATTTATCCTCCTCCCGTTTACAGCTCGCAGCACACATCTGCAACGCGTACACGGCCGAAATCCAGCCGTTGTTGATGCCCTGCGGCTTCGGGCCGACGCTCTACAATTTTGGCACCCGGTCAGGCTGCGGTTTCAGGGCCCGGCGCACAGCGGGGAGAGACGTGAAGCCGAGTTTCCGACCTCTGCAGGGAGTCCGCCCTTGTGTGTTTCTCGAGATCGTCAACGCCTGGGGGGCACACCGACACCTGACACCCCAAGGTGACCGCCCTCTCAACGAAAACGAGCCTTCCATAGCCCTCACAACTCCTCAAGTTCGCACGGGTCTGAAGAAGATGGAGTCGTGTTCGACCCCAGCTGAGTGAGGCCAGTTGCCGTTTTTGCACCCGTTTTTCTTTCCCCGGCAGCCTTGGTCCTCCTTTGTGGCATTCTCCCATACTGCAGCAATTTACTGCCGAAGAACACGTTTTACAAATTTGTTCCCGTTATGCAGGCTTTGGACATTGAAACCGGTACGCGTATGCACGCTTGTTGATGCTCATCACGGCCTGTTTGCTGCAACTTTTTGGTGGGAGGAAACGGGGAACGGAAGTGGTACGGGTCTTGCTGTAGCTCGACTGCAGTGCTTGTGTCGGGGCTTTTCAGCAACCAGCAGAGAGTGTGCAATCCGGAGAGCGAACAGCAGTGCTCTTCTTTTTCATCCATCATACTCTATACACGAGCATACCCCGGGATATTTCTTGTTAGAGAGAGAGGAGCGGCACCGGCCGCTGTTTTGAACACCGCTACGTATTCAGCAGGCACGAAACACCAGGTACGGCAGGTACGGCAGAACGGCAACAGAAGAGCAGAAGATATGCATAGTCTAGACCCCAGCAGCAAGCAGCCTGCTCCGTAGGGATGGATCGCCCTTGTTTTTTTTCAGTCTTGCCTTGGCACACGCTCAACCCTTCGTGTGCCGCGGGGGATACGTTTCGTTACCTGCAGCAGTGCAGCAGCAGTGCGTCTCTTGTTTTAAGGTGCATTACGCACCAAAGCACACCAACGCCGAGAATTACCTTCGCCGTTTGAGCCGCACAGCAGCAGTATTTCTCCGGCAGCTGCATACCCTCTCACTACTGTGTACACGCAAGCTCCCGTTGACCATGTACTACCCGCGTTGTGGGCATACGCTGGCGTACCTCTAGGTTAACAACCGCATGTGGGCTTACGCCGCCGGTGGTTGCAACGGGAAAGCACAATTTAGATCAGACGCGGTTGATATAACCAGAAAATGCCAGAATATATTGCACTCATCATCCCCGCCGCCCCTAGTTTTACGTCGTCCGTACCGTACAGGAGAGTGGACTATCCCCTTTTTTAGAATTACACTACGCTTCCTACATTGTGGTAGCGGCGGCGGACTGAAGGTACCTCGGGCAATAGAGAGGTGCCGAGGGAGGAAAGACAACAATGGCTCAATTTAGAGACTCCGGCGGGGTACGGGAGGTGATACCGGGGTTGTGGGAGGTCGTCTGCCACCATCTACCATGGTATGATGGACACTGAATAATATATTGCATTGTTCACTTGGTGATTGTGATCCTTCATGGCGTTAGCGCTCCACCGCCATGAAGAGGCTACCGAGAATGTCGGACTGCGAGGCGGATGACATTCTTTCTGGATGCCATTTTGTTGAAAATATTCACTCTTGTTTGTAGTGCAAGGGGTAGGAGCAATTTAGACTAGATTTGCTTTTTCTTTTCGTTGTATCGATTCTATTATGATACCATGGACACGTAACATTGTTCACGTGTTGATTGTGATCCTGCATGGCGCTAGCGCTCCACCAGCACAAAGAGGCTACCGAGAATGTCGGGCTGCGTCGCGGGTGACTTCGTCTGAATGCCATTTTCGTGAATATATTCACCCTTCTTGGGGGGGTAGAAGCTAGACTAGAGTTGGTTGTTTTCATTTTATAGCTTATGCATCTTGTCTCCGTTCTGTTGGGTGTGGGTACGAAATCTTTCGGTGACTCGCAGCATTTGCGCATGTTTGAATTAGGATCGACCCCGGATCGGAGCTCTCCGTTTCATTGGAGTAGGTACGACCGAATCCGACTGAGGGGCGATCCTTTGAGATGAAAACGACTGAAAACCGTTGGTGGCAGCTTGGGCGGGGACGGAAAGGGAGGGAGATTCATGTGTACTGTGAGTGAAAGTGACGCTGATCTGTTTCATGAGACCCTTAAAAGAACATGGAAGTGGTCGTTGGGGGAAAACACAAAATGATACTCTCTCCTGAACCCGGCCAAACATCGGGTTTACACATGAAACGGCCCATGCTCGCCTCCGCATAACACAGACGTGGGGAACACTTGGACCGTGGTCCCCATAAAAAAAGGAATACAAGGAGGTCAGAAGACAGACGCCCGAAGGCTAAACACCCCTGTTCTTGTTTGGCATTCCGTTCCTAAGTGCTGACGTCATTCATTACACGCTCATCGGGCTGTCGACCCCGGAATACAGAGAATGCACACTCAGTCACTCCTGCAAACACTTGTCTCACATTATTCACTCGACGAAACTTCACTTACGCACTCATTTCATTGAGCTCTCGGCCTGCACTCGATTCACTAAACTTCACTTCAAGCAGCTTATTTCGCTCACTCAGCCAAGCCGACTTACGGTGAACTCGATGAAGCCATGATGACAAAGATACGGACGGCGATGCAACAGGTTTCGTCGTATGTTGGCCGCCTTACAGCTGCAATGAGAAACCGGTGCGTGCGAAGTGAAGCTTATATTCTACTGCCTTTGTATTGATCCAAACAATTGTACATATGTTTCAATATGATCTGTTTCATTTTCCTCCTAAGAGAAAAGCTACCAGCATGGCAGCATACACAATGATCGCAATATCATCAGAAATGTACTATCTGCATTGCAATACAACTATGTGTAAGAAAACATTCACTCGCCAAAATTCGAGACAGCAACTGATTGTTCATTTTCTGCGCCTGTCGCCTTAGGCCCCGATCCAGAACGATATCCCATTCCTCGGCATTTTCGTCACCTGATGCTCCTTCTGCGGAAATAATGGCCGTCGACACGCGCTGAAGGGGTCATTAAAGGGGTCATTCCACGTGGCTAAGCAGCAATGACCAGGACACTTACCGGCGAGAGAAACGTCATCTCCGCTTACGACATGACATAGACAATTTTTCATTTATTTTGCTACAAGGCAGGGCATCCGGCTACACGGTGCCACGCGAAGCATCACTGAGAATAAACTCACAGGGTAACACAGTTGTTGGTACTCGAACCCCGAGTTCAACAACTTGGTCCTTTGGTGAACGAATTCCTCATCGACGTATTCAGCCGCAACGAGGATCAAAGACTCATCTTTCACGCATATAATCAAGATAACCAAGATAAGTATCGCACACTTCATTAAACCACTCACAAGTCGGCGGTGTCACGGATACCAAGATCCCTCGGGACTACTGTACATCTGCACCAGCCGATAAAGTTATCATACCGTCCAGCTTTAGCATTTGCAGATCGGGCGAAAAACCTGACGAAACAAGCGATGGCCATCTCACGAGTGCTGCATCAGCACAAAACAAACATGTTTACACAATGAGACATTGATTGGTTGATGAACGTTTACATTTGATACCACATCCGTCCAGCCCTGAAAGGCCACAACCGGGTCGCCCAGGGCTCGACGGCGTCATCGACGACTACTATACGTTGGGCACGACCATACCCGGCTTTTTCACTCCCATCTCGTCTTTATAGCAACCTTCCACTGTCAACAACTTCAGAACTTCATTCCCGCTCGCAGCACCAGCTGCGAAGATTTCATCCCCCCACTCGCCGCACGCACCTCTGTCACACTCGCCCCTATCCCCGAATTCTTCCCACTCGCCATCCCATGGGTTTGACCTCTCCAAGAGCACCACCTCCAATACTTCCATGCCCCCCAGCGCAGCGGCACATTTCCATCCGCTGTTACCCGCTTCCCACCCGCTGTCCAGTGCGTCCGTCGTGCGGGGGACCGACGTCACCACTTGGGAGTCCACCCTGTCTGTATTCTTTCCCATCAAAATGCGCGCGCCCCGACCGCGCAACCGGCCCCAGAAAAATGAACTGCGCATCGCCTGCGAAGGCCATGATCGCCGAATCCACGTCGGCATTCATAAATAGTGGCGCCTTTATGGGACAGAAAACACGGCCCAAAATGTCGGGAGCAGCCAGCGTAGCGGACGGACGGACCGTGCGGATGAGTCAGCAATGTTTGGTCATATATCTATTATGTTTTGCGTTGCCAGAGCAACATAAGCTCATACAAACGTCGATAGTGAATAATGTATGCACAGCAGCAGAAGCATCCCCACTGTCAAAGGGAGGTAGGTGCGTCGATGCTCTTGTAGATGAATATACTCAAACCACCACCACAAGTACAACAGCAGTAAAGCAGCAGTGCATGCAGGAACGGCAGCCCAGTACATTACAGTACCACGTCCACACATAATGACAGAAAACGTAAACTCCATACAAACAACACAGACATTATCTTTCTATCATTTTGTTTACTTTTTCCGAGTGGTTTGTACCCTATTTTTTTTTGTACCCCCGCAGCGTCGTATGTGCCCGGTTTTGAGACCACGGGCTCCCCATTTTTTGTAGACTAGCGAACAAATGCGAGAAATAACAACGACAACAACTAACTCCGTATAACCAAGTATCCTCCTGTCAAAACAAATATATATCCTGCTGTCTGAACGTTTCTTTTGATGAGCCATGATAAAAAAACGTTGGCGCTCTCATCTTTGTATATCTATGCAATCCTCCTGTCAATACAAACATCCTGCTGTCTGTCATTTGTTACGATGGCTTTTAGGCTGGCTTTTTTTCAAAAAATGACAACTGGCCAAATAGCCCCGTGTTGCAACGTCTTTTTTTGCTAAAATATGACAACGAAAATAACATGATGAAGCTTTTTTGACAGCCAATAACACGGGCCTATTTGGCCAGTTGTCATTTTTTGAAAAAAAGACAGCCTAGAAAAAGACATCGTATCAAAATGGACTGAGGCCACTTGTTACGCTGTCTCTTTTTGGGCTGTCCCTTTTCTCAAAAAGAGACAGCCCAAAAAAAGATATGGAAAAACGACAACCAACCCACTTGTTACGCTTTCTTTTTCCAAAAACGAGGTGTTCGATTATTCTCGGAGGCGTTTCGCGTGCGCGCGCCAGCGCGCGCGAACGATTTTTGAATTCTTGCAGTTCGCGCCGCTTCTCTCTCGCACACGCGCACAAGCTACATCAGCACACCACGCGTATCCACACCGCACACACACCACGAGCCACCGCATACCATGGATGTTATGAAACTAGACAACGTTCAGCCTCTCCCGCTGGAGTTCAACGGGTATGTCGAGGGCACGTTGGATTTGCTCCTGGCCGGCAAGGGCCTCTCGCAGATCAAGCTTCTCAAGCACCTCCAGAACGTGTGCATCGTGTACGCTTGCTTGGCGGTCAAGCGGAACGCCGGGATCGTCTCCACGGAGGCGAAGTACAAGGCAGCGGCCAAGGGCTACAAGGACATCGCTGTCCCAGGATTCTTCAAGTGGCTCAAGGAAAACGGCGTAGTGATCAAGCAGGCGTGGCTGACGTTCGAGGTCATGGGCAGATGAAGCCTGAACGGAGGTGAGAAAACGAACGCTTCGCGACACACCGTGAGACACAACCGACCGCCGCGACAGAGAGAGGCAGGTTTCGAATGCGTATCCGACCCTCTGCGCCGCTATGGTCTGCTGTTCAACACGATATGAGAAACGCCGGATGCAGGGTGTTTGTGTTTGGTCCGCTCAGCGCAAATACATATTTTCAAAGTTGTCACGTGTGTTGACAGGGCAGACAGGCCATCACGGTGCGCTGCCTTGACAGAGTCGTGATCCATCAAGTAGGCAGCACCCACAAAGCCCTCCACCAGAAGTAACTAGGCTGTGTGTAGCGTGTAGTTTGGTGACATAGTCTGGGGTGATAAAGCACGCCCGGCTTTGGGCAGCAATCGGTTATAAAATGACGACATGACAGCGATGGGCATCCTCCTGCAAAGTCGGTGTCACCAGGAAATGTTACCGACTCAAAATTTATCATGTTGCATCAGGAAACAAACGGTGCGGTTAACGTGCTCATGTCATGTCTGCTTTAGTGCTGTAGGGGATGGAANCTTCCACCAGAAGTAACTAGGCTGTGTGTAGTTTGATGACATAGTCTGGGGTAATAAAGCACGCCCGGCTTTGGGCAGCAATCGGTTATAAAATGACGACATGACAGCGATGTGCATCCTCCTGCAAAGTCGGTGTAACCAGGAAATGTTACCGACACAAAAAGTCTCATGTTGCATCAGGAAACAAACGGTTCGGTTAACGTGCTCATGTCATGTCTGCTTTAGTGCTGTAGGGGATGGAAAGTCCTGTACTGCTGCTGACAGTGAAGTGCTACTGCTGTTCCACTGTTGTTTGACTTGCCCTGCAGCGCCGGTCCTGTTCACCGACGGGAAGAAGTTGTGGAAGCGCTTCGACAAGGTCATGCGCGAAATGAAGAAGACGTACAACAAAGTGTGGGACAGGTGTGTAGACTCTTTTGTGGTACTGCTGTATGACGTGGTACTGCTGTATTGCGTGGTACTGCTGTATTGCGCAGTACTGCTGTTTTGCTCCGAAATAGTGGTTGAGGCTCGATACAGCTTTTGGCCCAACTATATCTACAGTAGCGTGTTGTGTGTGCTCCCGAATCAGCGGTAAACTACAAGCCCAACATCGGAAGAGGACTCTCATTGGCGGCGGTGTTGCTGTACGCAGCTGATGTAGAGCCAACAACCCATGTAGTGTCGAAGGATAGGCCTGCACGTGTCGAAGGGTAGGCCTGCACCATC
>CACKRE030001143.1:12738-27019 GCA_902602495.3 Ectocarpus sp. CCAP 1310/34 | reverse complement strand
GAGAGAGAGAGAGAGAGACAGAGAGAGAGAGAGACAGAGAGAGAGAGAGAGAGAGAGGGAGAGAGAGAGCAAGGCCTACTTAGACTAGTGGCTGCTACGGAAGAAAATATCATAAAGGCAGTGCGTACGATCATTGAACTTTGAGCGCCGTCTGTCCTCCTGACCTGGTCGCAAACACCGGACGAGCTCCGCTCCCAGTTATTCCGGTTACGACGCTCCTGCCAGGTGCTGCCTAGAATCCCTATCGAGGGCGCAATTGATACCATCGGGTGTCTCTGAAGATGGAATACATCTATTCGGTGACGTTATAGTGAAAACCCCTCTCCCATGGGTACAGTACCTCCTTGGCCCTTTTGCATCTCAATTTCAGAGTCGAGGCGGGAGGGAGCTGCAGCTGGGTGACACCTTGCTCCTGCCCGATCGGCTGACGGCCGGCCTCCTCTCAAAACGATTTCGACACGCGTGGGAGGGGTCGGTCAGCGGGGGTCGACCCTCACTCGCTTCCGCCTTCCGGGCGTTGTTCTTCCGGTAAGAAGTGGCTTGAACACAGGGTCGCGAGGATCTGGTAACTCGCCACGTTCGTGTGGAAAATACATTTTGGCACTCCAGGTGTCTTACATGTTTTGGTTTGCTTGCGTCGCCGTCGCCGTGCTGCCCCCATCGTGGTGGTTGTCGTTGTCATTGCTGTTCGCTGGTGCTAGTGCTGTCCTTCTCTGTTGGCGTGGGGTATTCCGCTTCCTACCTCTACCTCGGGTCGTCACGGTCGTTGCCTTCTTGCGACAATGCTTCCTTCACCACGAGCATTCAAAGTACCCTGTTGTTGACCCCATGTGTGACGTAGAAAGCACTGCTAACCATGCAGCCTCTTTCCGGCAGTGAGTTTTGCGTGGCCGGAGGGTTTCGGCTGTTGACGGAGCTGGCCAAGATAGCGGCGCCCATGGTGCTTCGCGAGGTCATCCTCTTTGTGGGGGGGAACGCCACGGCCGTGCCCAACAACATCACGGGAGGGCTAGCCCTGGCGTTGTTCCTGTTGCTGCTGCTGCTGTTGCAAGCGTGCGCGCTGCAGCACTTCATCCACGGAGGTACCGATCGTCTGGCCGTAGCGGCGTCGGCGTGTAGTCTTCATTGATGCGGTGCAGAAAATTGTACGGCTCGTCGTGCCGTTGTGTGTTTTGTTGTACATAGTTTCACCTTCATCTTGTGTTAACAGTGCTACTGTGGGGCGTGGCTCGCCTGTTGCGGGCGGATTGCTCCTCACGTCATAATGGACACCAGTTGTCGACCCTTCTGTTCTGATCATTGGTGTTTCGGCTATGTTTTGTGGGTGCTGGTTTCCACATCACGTCGTTTCGCGTGGAACTGGTGTTGCTACTGCTGTTACTAATTTCCACGAGTGGGACAGCTAGTCGTGCTGGGCCTTAAGGTTGCTACGTCAAGCGTACGTCTCCCAGCAATTTGTTCCACCGTATTTTGAAGTATGATGCAGGGCACGATTCGCAATAGACGTGTGTTTCCTGGGGCACGACAACAGGGAGGAGAAATCGATACAAGATCCATCAGAGCCGAGGTGCTCTCTGTCGACAACGGATTCCGTCCTCCCTTGTTCTTGTTATCCGTTTTGTCTCTTCTCGTGCAACAGTTTTCGTCGTGGGTGCTGGCGTGAACACGGTAGCGACGGTCGCCGTGTTCGACAAGGCACTCAGGCTGTCCAGCGCATCGCTGGAAGGCCAGCGTCTGGGGCAAGTCCTGAACTTTCAGGTGATTTATTTTGCATGCCCAGCTTTACCTTTCCTCCACCTTCCGTGTGCGAGGAAATACTTCGGTCGGCGCTGATTTGCATGGAGGCACTGTGTTGCTCTCAATTGTGGCCTTTTTCATGCCGGTTTTGTTTTTTTTTCGGTTCTGAAAGGAGTCGCGAAAGGGCGACCACACCATATTACCCTAGCCGCAGCCGAGAAAACATTATACTGGACCTCTCCGCCTGTATCTCCCATCCTTGCGGCGAACTGCGTTACATTGTGAGGCATTGCACGTTTTTCATGTAGGCCAAGGATGCGTCCAAGCTGCGAGAGTTCGTCGTGTTCTTCCACAACCTCTGGGCGGCCCCTCTCACCGCCCTCGGCTGCACGTTGCTGCTGCTGCGCGTCGTTGGGGCCTCTGCGCTGGTCGGGGTGTCCTTGATCCCTCTTTTGATCCCTCTAGAGACCTGGGTCGCGAAGCGGTAAGGAGAGCTGAAGAACCTGTACTAAAAACATGCCTCCGCAGGTGACGGGGGGGCATGCGCAGTTTCGACAGTAGCAACGGGTGCGGCTATGGAGCACCGTTGGTTCCTGCCCATGGCAGAGCAGAATCCAACCCCTGAGTGCTTGGCCCCCTGTTTGCGAGGCCTTTTAGGTTGGCCACTCGTCAAACTGGCACTCTCGGGAAAAGAGTCGATGGCTAAACAACAATATGGCAACCCTGTTCCACGCACAAGCAAACGCTCTACGAGCCATCGCCCACACACAGGGACGAACGTCTCGCACAGAAAACCCTTACGACTTGAAACAAAAATTTTGGCTGAGGAGGCTCAACAAAAGCATGCCGTTTTTCCCACAGGTCGGCCAAGTATCGGGAAGGTGTTCTCAAGGTGTCCGATGCCCGGATCAGCCTTATCGGAGAAATCATCGACGGCATCAAGACGGTAAAGCTCAATTCCCTTGACCACGGGTTCAAGTCAAAGGTGGAGCTTCTGAGAGCGAAGGAGCTCGCCAGCATCCGCCGGGCTTTGAGCCTGAACGCTTACAACCAGGCGCGTGCGCGGTGGGGTGTGAAAAAGAGTCTTTTGGTGCATTGACAAACTTTTGCTGGAGCCTGCCTTGTGCACACTCTCGACTGATCCTCAAGACGGACACGTTCATTCGCAGTCACACAACGTGGCGTGGCTTGCCGTGGAACCAAAGAGGCCCTAGCCAGCGGCGAGCGTTCACGTGTTGTTGCCGCCACCCTATTTGCAGTACACTTATCATTTTTTGGCCACGTAATGGCCTTGTTGGTGTTGACATCGAGCGGGGAGCAGGAGACGTGCTCAATGTATATGCTTGTGCATCTCCTGTATATCGACCACGCCCTCTGAAAACTACATGTGCATTTTTTGTCCTCGCCACTCCTCTTCGTAACGAACACGCTCACAGGCGGTGATGCGGTCCAGCCCCATCGTGGTGGCGCTTGCCACGTTCGCGGCCTACGTGCTCTCGGGCCATGAGCTCGACGCACAGACGGCCTTCACGTCACTCGCTCTCTTCGGCACGATAGGCCACCCGTTCCACGTCCTCCCGAAGGCAAGCCACGCAGCTCAGCTCGTTGGATGGTCCTTCCACGGCAGAACCCCCTGGTGTCCCATTGTTCTACATGCCAAGTGGTATCGCTTCGAAACGCGCGTGCATAAACATAGGGGTACTCCAGCGTCATCAAGGAGTGGTGCGAGATGAAAGAGAAAGCTCGAAACGTCAAAAACGGTAGAAACATGGCTAACCGGGAATGTTGGCACCAAGAAAATTTGCGACCACAACCCAGCCGTTTTTGCAATGGTATCAGGACGAACATGTTTCACACACGGCTTGCGGGGGTGAGCGACAACGGACCCGGTCCTAGCATGCTTCGTGTGTTTCATGTTCCATTTGTGTATGAAATCGGCTACGAATACAGGATAAACGGGGTCTGCATGCATATCCTCGCTTCTAACAAAGCCGCTGCATTCCTTCGCTCTTTTCCCCGGGTCCGCCGCCGCCGCCGCCGCCGCGCCGCCCATGATGCCTTAATTCGAGACAGGCTGTGCAGCTCCTCGCGGATGCGAAGGTGAGAAACGTCAGGACCGCCCAATGATCTCGCAAATCCTGGGCAGATGACACCTAAACCCCACTTCGCAAGTTGTTAATGTTAGATTCAACATTTCCTGGTACACTTGCATATTCAACACTTCCTGGTACACTAGCTCATGCACGACGCACACACCGTTATGCCGGCCGTGAGTCAACGAGAAGCGACCGATATTGATATACACACCGAAAACTGCTGGTGTTCTTCCACCACTTCTTTTTCTCCGCTCGCATCCCACAAACAAAAACGAGACTCGCTTGACACGGGCACCAAGGAACGGCAACGGCGCACATCCCACCCCTGGCAACTCAGCGCTTGTTTTGAGATCTGGGTTCGCGCAAGCATCCTCTGCAACTGTTATCGACGGTGTGGTCGAAGAGGGAGTGAAACGCTCCTTCATTTGGGCATGAAGCTAGGTCATCCTTCTCTCGTGTTGGTGTTGAGTTTGCACAGGTTTGCTATTCCAGCAGAACGGCGGTACCAGCTGATTTCAGCCCACCCGACATTTGCCGGCCCCAGATGGCGCTCCTTTTCAACCCCCAACCCCCGCGCTACACACCCTCGCCCTTTTGGCGTACACGTATCTCCGCAACAGGTGTCTCTACGACGGCTGAATGCATTCCTATTGAAAGGCGAGACCAAGCGGCTGGAGAACGTGACGACATCGGGGCGGGGGGCACGGGGCGGGGCCGATAGCGTTGATGGAGACGACCGCTCCCCTAGGGTGGTATTGCGGGATGCGGCCTTTGGACCGGTCGTCGGTGGGTGGCGACTACTCTGCCGTTCTAGTTGGCGTTGTTGATCCTGGAGCTACTGATGGTGGTGTAATGGTTGGTGCTGTTATGATTGCTGCTGATGTTGCTGCTGCTGCTGCTGCTGCTGTTGTTGTTGCTGTTGTTGTAGCTGCCGTTACTTGATTGCGTAGTAGTGAATATGTGCTGTTGATGCTGCTGCTGCTGTTGTTGTGACGATGAACGTTGTTATTGCTGCTGCTGCTGCTGCTGCTGCTGCTGCCGCTGCCGCTGCTGCTGCGGCTGTTGTTGTGATGATGAACATGATAACCCAAGAGCAGGCATGCATGAGGCTTGGGTCTGATCGGCTCCAGCGTTGACCATCATTGTTTTTTTTTCATGTTGCTTTGCGCCAATCAATGCCGGCAGTTCGTTCATGTTTCGGTTCTTATTCCTCGCGTCTTTCTCTCACGTTGATGTCTATGACAAGCTCCAAGTTCATGAACGGTCACCCCTTGCACACACAGCAAGAGAAATATCCGGCCACATTCCCCCCTCTCCCTGCCGCTTCAACACCACACCCTGATTCTCTGCACCGTGACACTCGCCCCACCCAACGCCATCTTTGCTGGGTTAACCCTCTTCTAAGCAACCACTCGCGAAACAACACGAGACCGTGCACGCCTACAGGAAAACCCTGCTTGGAGCACGTGACGGCGGAGATGCGTCGCGGGCTATCCATCGTGGTGGGGCCGATCGGCTGCGGCAAAAGTACGCTGCTCTCAGGCCTCGTGGAGCACCTGCCGGTTCGGGCAGAGGGCGGGGACAAGGAGTGGGGCGAGAACGGCGTCGGTGGCGGTAGGAGCGGGGGGGGTGAGCGTGGCATGGGTGAGGTTACGGTGGTGGCTCCGGATAAGAGGGTGGCGTTCTGTCCGGATACACCGTGGATAGTGAACGCGTCGGCTCGTGACAACATCTGCTTGGGGTAAGCGCGTTGGCTGTGTTTCAGGAGTGGGAGGAGGGTTGCCTGCGGTGGAAATGCTGATGCAAATACTGGTGGTGCTGCTTGTGCTGGTGGTGGAGGTGTTATTCGTGGACTGGGCGGACGTCTTCCTAGTGGCGGTGATATCGGCGTCCCGGTGCTGATGCGGTTGCTCTTGGTGTACGTACTGGCTTTCTTGGTGGTGTTGGAAATGGCGACGCTCTGGTGTGATGCCTCTGTAAATCGCCAAGACAATATCAACACGATCGTACTCTCCGCGATGGCGATACCTATCTTCATGGTAAGCAGGCCGGCTACCGCGGACGATCGGCGCGTGCTGTCGTTGTTGGGCTGTTCCGTGTGGCGATCTTGTCGGATCACGTCGCGGCTAACAATTGCGTGCGCTGTCGGTGCAGATCTCCTTCAGATTCCTTTGATGAGGTTCTGTACCGCAAGTGCGTTGAGGCATGTGCTTTGGAGCGAGACTTCGGCGAGTGGGAAGAGGGAGACCGGGCGATAATCGGAGCAAGAGGTGACAGCTCGTCCCAAGACTCGAATTACTTCATTTGTATGGCATCTCTCCGTCCCCGCCTTGTCTTCCAATTTGGCATGTTTGCTGCTGCTAATATTTGGCCTTTCTTGCTCTCGCGCTGACGGGGGTCATTGTTCCGATGGCCCCAACGTCAAGCGCTGACGAGCGCTGGCTACAGTTGCAAGTATACAAGCGAATGGCGCAAGCAACATCACCCCTTGTAACATATGGCAGAGAGTGCCAGGCCTTCGGTATTGTCTGCACGAGGATTAGGAGCTGCGTTCTCTTTCAATCTCTGTCTCTCTGTCTCTCTCTGTATCCCTCTCTCTCTCGGGGGCGACTTGTGTTACATTACCGGATGAATTTTAAATGCAACAATAAAAACAGCAACCCATGCCGCCGTATCCATCCTCAGGCATAACGGTGAGCGGGGGGCAGAAGGCCAGGATAGCGCTTGCGCGCGCCATGTACTCCCGGTGCGGCGTCGTTCTCCTGGACGACCCCCTATCGGCCCTAGACAATATCGTGGGCGGCTGGGTGTTCCGTCGAGCGGTGCTGGAGATGGCACGAGACGCGGCTGTTGTCATGACGACCCACCAGCCGCAGGTAGAGACGTTGTCGCTCGCTTTTTGTTGTTGTTGGACGACGAGATCGGTGTGCATGTCTCCAACTGTTGTTTCTGGACGACGCTTTTTTTTTTGGTCGTTTGTTTTATTTGGTTGTCGGACGACGAAATCGGCGTCCATTTTCTCCCCATGTCGTGTCTGGACGGAGAAGGTCGAGCACACTCCGTAGCAAGCGAAGAGGAAGATTTGCCCGTTCGCGGAGGCATCGATCTCTGTGGGTTTAGGGTATCGTACACGGGAGGCGACGCAGTATTGTAGATTGGGCAGCTGGGTGTTCCTAAGAGCGGCGATCTTGGCTACTTGTCAACAAAAAACCACGACGAACAAGTAATGGCACGGTTTTTCTTGTTCATTTATGTGGTGTCGTGTGCATGTTTCTGGGTTCTTGCATTTTTCATTGATATCGCTGATTGTGTGGTACATTACTGGGGTTATTTAGCGCCTGTGGCAATTCTACAATGTTTCCCGACTTGTCTTCCGAACAGATGCGTAGTTGTGCTTGTTCCGGTTTTAGACACTCCGCTTGTTTTTTGTATTCTCACCAACCTCTGCTTTTACTGCTCCTGTGGATGTTCCTCCTTACAGTACATGAGGGAAGAGTACTGCGAACTATTTTCAGTCAGCGGGGGAACACTAACGCTCCGGGCAAACGGAGAAGAGCAAGGACAAGGGGAAGAAGAGCAGGGCACATTCTTGAACGCGGCCGGATTTTCCACCGTCGCGGAGGGCGCGGAAATGGAGGTACCTATGGATACGGACGGTCGATATTGTCATCGCTGCTTTCTCCAGCCCGCGGCATAGACGTTTCGAGCGTAATATTCTTATCGATTTGTATTTCGTATCGCGCGTACCTGTTTCGGGCGCGTTGTTGATACACTGGTCAATTCTTCGTTAACAATGCCGAGTGAGCATGGAATTCAGAACATTCAAGGAACGTTCTCTGCTAACGGTGGCGATAAACCATCCAACGTCGCTCAGTTGTCTGCACAATTATCTGTGCTGTTTCCTGAAAGGATCGCTCTACATTATTATTGACTAAGCGCGGGAGGTGCGCACAGCTTGTCTGTGCGCGTTGACTCACGCTGATAACTACATTGTTTTCAGCACCTCAAGCTAACCTTAATTCAGGCGACCTGATGCCAACTCGTCGTCGCCATGCGTAATACCAGTATGAGCTATAGAGCCCTCCAATCGCTCCAGATAGCTTTGTGTTTGGCTTGGCTTTCGTTTCGTGCACGTCAGCCTTGCGTACTCACTCCCATCTTCGATTCAACCGCAGCAAAGTTAATCAATATAGATACACTGAACCATCGACTTTGAATGAAAAATAGCCGCACATTGTTCTCATTCATGAAAGACCCCCTCCCTTGTTATTCCCAACTGTCAATGAACTGTTGGCTTGCTTGTATTTTTTGTGCACGCACACGAGAAGCCCACCTTGGCTACAGCGTCCGGTGAAGCTCATACACCAGCCGCTGCCACCGGGAACAAGCCTGCTAACGCCACGAAGCCGGCTGAGGCAGAAGCCACGGACAAGACTGGTAGCAGCATGTCGACGCTCTCGGCGAATGTGAACCGCGACAGAGCGAGGGGAGGGGTGTCCAGGTCGGTGTACATCGGCTACGTCAAGGCGTGCGGCGCGGTCGTCGTGTCGGTGGCCCTCGCAATATCCGTCTTCGCCCAGGTGAGAAATGCCAACTACTTGCCCGCGTGGAAAGCTTTCGCGGAATTTTCCTGCTGGAAATACCAGGGTTTTCCTCTTCTGTTTCTCCCTGGTGTAGATCGCTGCCTAGTCGCGTCCGTGGCGCTCGCTTTCTCCGCGCCCGGATGGGGGTTTTCCTTCAGAGCAGGTCGCTTCTTCATTCCCGGGTACGCTGGTCGGAGTCCACGCCTACTATCCTACCAGATATTGTCTTTGCCTTCTCCACCGTGCTCGTCGAGGTGACAGCAGTAGACGTGCTCGCCCCAACATTCCGTCACGTGTTGCGCGGTCGTTGCTGTTGGTCAGCTTGTGGACGTGTCCAAGGAGATCGTTCTTGCCTACTGGTCCGACAGCAGGACCAAGAGATCGGGTCTGTACTTGACCTGGTGAGTGTGACTAGTTGTGATGGGTTTCCCGATTAGTTGGTTTCCGAGTTGGGGGGGGGGTGCTGAGTACCACATTACATGTATTCGAAGGAGAACCGGGGTTACAAAATGGCTACGATGGTCGGCGCCAATTTGACTGCCGGTGGCATGAACTGGGCCTTAATGGTGCAGGCGCTGGCAGCTAAGGAAGCCCTGGCTTTCACAGGGGAATATGACAATAGAACAGGGCGATGCGTGATGGCGCGCCGAAGCCGTTCTTGCCAAGTGCGAGGGGTAAGAAAAAGGTCACACACAGGATAAGAAAACCTGCTGCTGCGGTCCTCTCCTCGCAGGTACTCGTTGGTGTGCCTGTCTGTGGTGGCGATGAACGTTGCCCGGTTGTTCGTCGTGTGCTGGCTCGGCCTTCGCGGGAGCGAGTCCCTCCACAGGTCGCTGCTTTCCAAGGTGGCGAAAAGGGTGTCTCCAGAAGTGTTTGCTAGGCACGGAGTAGGCGTGTTGCGTTGTTGCGTTGTTTGTTGTCGAGATATTCTGGGTGGGGTCGGAGCCTGGCATCTGTGAAACTGTCAAACGTTCACCCAGCGTGTGGATTTCGCGTTACGAGTGGGGCCACAACACCAAGCACGCCTGTCCAATTGTTCGTGTTGTCGGTGTAGACGTCATTGCAGGAAATTTTGGGTGTGCTCGTTTTGAGGCTGTCCAATACTCACTGATAGCCACAGCAACAAATGATGTGGTGTTGGCGGGGGTGCCTGTTGGGCTGATTTTCCGGGAACTCCGGTAACTAGTCTGCGCCGACCTACTTTCAAACAACAAACCTATGGGTTCTCTCTCCCCTAGGTCTGCCTGCAGATCCCTAAGAATCGCAGACAGATTGTCTTTTTTCGTTTATCGAACAATGACTGACTCGGAAACTGCCTGCATTGCCAACAACGGTAGCAGCTATACCTGAATGGGTTCTCTTGTTTGCCGTCCGATCGCCAAGCTAACAACATATGATCGTTGGTTCAAACAAGGTCATGGGTGCTCCTCTGCCATTCTTTCAAGTCACCGACAACGGCCGAATCACGTCGAGGTTTGCGTCGGACTTTGACTCGATCGACTTGGCCATCCCTACATCTCTCTCGTCCTTCATGGATGCCGGTAAGTTCGGTTCGGTGCAGACGTGACGCCTGGTTTTCTTTTTATTTCACTTCATCTTACATTATGAACAATTGTGGTATCAAAGTGCATGGCCTCCGATGCCTGGCGTAAGAATGTGAAATACTCCGCTGTGTGTGGTTGTGATTGCTTATGTTTCGATATATTTTCGACCCCCCGCCGATGCAGTAGTCCCAGACGTGAGATATATGAGGAAATATCTCGTCTCTGATCTCGTCTCTGATAAATATAATTTGCAGCTGCTTATCGTTGCCAATTGATATTCGGTCTTGGCGAAAACAGCGCTGACGATGCTGGCGGCCGTAGGCGTGGTCGTTGGCGCGTCTCCTGGCGTGCTCTTCGCCATCTTCCCCGTGGCACTGGCCTACCATCGAGTACAGCGGGCCTACCGCATGGCAGCGAAGGAGGTGGAGTGCATTCATTGCCTTTGGGTTGCATTGACACCGCTGTATTGCGACGGTCCAGTAGATAGCGTCTTGAAGCGGTGAACAAATTGGCACTATCTCGCTTTTTTTAACACGAGCTCCCTCGACAGAAAGGCCGTGGAAGTGTGCTTTTGCGTGTTTCTGTCAATGGCATCGACCTCGCTAACCGGCTGCCCAAGGAGAACACCTGTAGCGTGACACAACAATGGGAACACCCTTCCCAGTCCGTGCGTGTGTGTGGGAGAGAGAGAAGAGCAGAGGGCGGGCATCATTCACTATTTAGGCCCCGTGCGTTGACTAAGTGATTGGCTTTCTCAAGTTCACCGCCGAACACCGAAGGCAATAAAAGTTGCATATGGGAGATTGTCGGATCAAGCAGTGACCTCCCGAGTCCGAGGTTTTCGGACTGCCTCCAGGAACAATCGCTTCCTACCCTTGGTGCCGAAATGGCCGTTTCATCATTAACTCCTGGGTAGGTAAATGACTGCCGCTTTCATCCACTGTCACGCTTTTCGTTTGTGTTGATGTACAACCTAAACAAACACGAGGGCCGCGAGGAAATGGTAATCACGGCCTGTCTTGTGTCAGACCATCTCCTCTAGCTCGTGACAATGACATCAATAGCCATATTGACGTAGATTTCGACCTCTCTCCTCCCCGCGTGTACGCGCCGAAAACGATATTACCAACGCCAGCAACAACGACGCCAGCAATAATACGAAACTGAAACGGAAAACCAACGGTACCAATCGATAACAGCGACAGACGGTACCAAAGCAGCGGCAGCAGCAGCGGCAGCAGCAGCGGCAGCAGCAGCAGCAGCAGCAGCAGCAGCAGCAGCTAAAACCACAACAACAATAACAACAACACCAGATCACCAGCACCACCACCACCCCACCACCACCAACAACAACACGAAAACATCGACAGCTGAAACGGCTCGACAGTGCGACAAAGTCCCCGATCTACTCGCACTTCCAAGAGACCCTCGACGGCCTCAGCAGTATCCAAGCCTACGCCATCGAGCAAAACATGCTGAGGAAGCACCTCTTCATGGTGGATGCCAACGCCAGGGCTAGACTCACCTGGGATGCCACCAACAGGTAGACTACTGTAGTTCAACACCCGAGAAACGAGTTCCAGTACGCGTGCAAACGGCTCAGCTGTGGGTGCTGCTGGGATTTGATACCTTTCGCCATTTTTTTGCATATTACGATGAAGCAGCAGTTGCTCAGAACTCTCTTCGCAGCAGCTCGACAACACCGCGGAAAGTTCGGTTTGCCTGAGGCTCCCGCAACGGGTTGTCGATTGCAATCGTGACACCTGGATGTGAAGTTTGTGTAGTGACATGAGCCTCGCTTGAGTAGTGGCGATTTGACATCCCTCGGTATGACCCTTCTCCAGGTTGTGACGGAATCACAGTGATCGGAATGGTTGGCTTGAATGCGTGAAGGGCGGCTTAGTCGAACGGGATACTGTTAGGTTGACTGTGTGACTACTGGGATAGGATAGCCTTCCTCGTGCAGTAGTCACTGTTGCCTCCGTATCCAGATGGACTTTTCTACAGTAGGCGAATCGAGATGGCCCCCTCCGAAACACCAACAGGATGCTGAGCTTTTTTCGAAACCGAAAACAGTTTGCTGTTACTGCTGTAACATCACTTTTGCTGTCATCGGCGCAGGTGGCTGGGGATCAGGCTAGACTTGCTCGGCGCCCTGGTGGTTTTCCTGGCGACGCTGATGGCAGTAATTGCGGGTAGATCGTCTCCCGGGATGGTGAGCTGCTATGCCAAAGAGCCGTTCTTGGGGAAACCCCTCTTTTGTTCGGCTTGCTTCTCCTGTCTTTGTTCGATATGCAACGTAGACACTGAATTCGAAATCGGCGTTGGCCATCCAGTCTACTGCGAAAGTTATGTGGTTTAATGGATAACATGTCCGTCTCGTCTGCCCCATTGCGTACCTTGCGACACAGTACGGCCACCGCCAAATATGTTGCACCTGCGACGTGCCATTCACTCTTCCCTACTGCACGGTCCCTGCCCAGCGCGCGAACGATCAAGCGGATACCGAGCTCTGATTCTGTTGGACTGTGTTTGCATCCCAATCATCTGGGCCTTTCCACCCATGCACAAAAGACTTTTCCTACTTCTGTCGTGTTGCCGGACCTCCGCAGCAGTATTCACCCCAAAGCCCAATACATGATCCATTCGCCGTTTTCCCAATGTTCGTAAACCAGTATCATAGACACGCGGCGCTCCAGGTTTCCGTAGCCAAGCCCCCCAGGGAAGCAATCCTATGCCGTGACTATCATCACCCACCACACTGCCGATCACCTTTCAACCCCCCCCCGCATATGGGATGATCGCACCGCGTTATGTCAAATTGGTCAAGCACCCTCGAGGCAGCTACACAGTGCTTACAACTGTCGCAGGAAGTGAAAGTACCAGAAAATAAATTAAGTCATACGCAGCTGTCATCCGTACGCAAGAAAGTAAGCACAAGATGCCGAACACCCTTAGCAGGATGCAGCGCACCCTTCATGCGACTCGCCGAATACCTCACGGCGCTTCGCGCTTGGTGATGTGAGCGCCTGGTCCGGAGAGAACCCGGCGTGCTCCGTCCCGGCTTTGTAGGGATGCGAGGTCAATGGTCTAACGACTACGGCATGCATGACTATGAGTACGCCCCCCCCCGCATGTTCAAGGTCGGGCTCGGGCTATCGTATGCGTTGACCATCACTCGGACGCTGAGCTTCGGCGTTCGGAGTTCGACGGCGCTAGAGAACCAGTTCAACTCCGTCGAGCGGGTGCAAGAGTTTATCGGCCTCGCTCAGGAGGAAGATGACTCGCATAAGGTACAGAACGGTGGGGCGGTTGCAAGACATATTCGAGGGTTATGCCTTTTCCGCAACATATTTATATATTTTTTCACTTGTTGTCACCGTATTTGTGAACCTCACTCGCATTTTTGATATACGCAAAGTCCTGTCTTCTCGTTTTCAGTTCATGGCCTGAGCGTCGGGGGCAACACACAATGGAACCCCCTTCTGCGAGAACGCACCCAGTACGACGAACCATCTCACCTCGAGCTCTCTTTTCTTCCCATGACAACGACAGCGAGGTCCATAGTAACTTATATCAACCCGTTTATTCGACCCAGACCTAACCTCACGTTCTACGCTGTGGGATAGGGTACCCGTGGCACTCTACGAGACTCTCATCTCCTGTCCGATTGTGCAAGTAGTATTAGGATTGATCGCATGGTCGCTTGTTGATTTTTACGCGAAAAATACCAGCCGGCGGTCGTGTTTTACGCGTCAGAAGTTGTACATCCAACAGAGTAGCGAAATCTTAGGCTTGGTAGGTTTATCAACAACAGCGACATGGCACACATACTGTACGCGCGTTTCATGTATGTACTAATCCCGCCATATAGGTGAAAGTAAGTGGCCCCGCGACGAGGAGGCCTTGGCCGTCCAGCGGGATCGAGCTTCGAGACGTGTATGCGAGGCATCGGCCAGACCTGCTCCCAGTTCTGAACGGCGTCACCTTGTCTGTCAAGTGAGCGGCACGCAATTAAATGTAAATAGTAAATGTGGTGCGCTGAACGTCTCCGCCTCTTCGTCGTGTAGTCGAGACGACTGGTCGATTGCTCGCCGCGGGAACCCCCGTCACCTTCAGAGAGGTGCTTGAAAGACGGCCTCTCCCGTACAGGGTGCTTGTATGAACCCGACGAATAGCCTATCCTTTCTCTTTACCATTTCATCGATCCCCCCCTCCTTTCGAGTTGCACGGAGAATCTCATGGGCTAGCCTTTGTATTAAAATAGTACGACAGGAGAGTAAGCTGGAGTTTGCGGCCGCAATCCCCAAAAACCTCCCCC
>CACKRE030001142.1:12830-24481 GCA_902602495.3 Ectocarpus sp. CCAP 1310/34 | reverse complement strand
CTACAACCCATGTCTAAGCAAAAGCTTGTCGAGGAGCGAGGGGAAGAAGGGAGAAGTGGCTGCCCAGCATCTTTTGCTGCAGTCTCACCTATACAGACGCACATACTACGTGCTGACGTCACAATCCTGGGTTCCCACGTTAAATTGACACGAAAATTTTGGACTGAGATAGATTGACACCAAAAAAAGTGACGATTGGCAAATTGACGCGAANTTTGCTGCAGTCTCACCTATACAGACGCACATACTACGTGCTGACGTCACAATCCTGGGTTCCCACGTTAAATTGACACGAAAATTTTGGACTGAGATAGATTGACACCAAAAAAAGTGACGATTGGCAAATTGACGCGAAAAAAGGTAACGGTTGGTGAATTGACACAACGCCACACGCGCAACCTCCTTATCAAACACAAGTGATGTAGCATGCATGAACTGATAAACAACACTGTCTTTACTTGTGGTCCGCGCTGCCCACAAATGGGAGAGATAGCCATACCTCCTGCCTACACATGGACGAGAGAGGTGAACATACCCGTTGCATTTAACACATACCCACATGTCGGTGATGAAACCTCATCAACCATACGCCTCTATCGGCGACCACGTCATCAGGAGGCAATGATGATAAAATGTTCTCCCGTGCCCTTCGCACATTTAACGACATGAAATTACACAACATAACATATATGAGACGCACAAGACAGCTACCAAACATATTTTCTGAGCCTGTCACCCGCAGGGGAGTTGTCCCTATAGGCTGTCTAGGAAATCGTAGACATACAGGTAGTTTTCTCTGACGCTATAGGTCTAATTGCATTTTTTTATNTTATTTTTGCCTTCCGACAATTGCAGATGTACCTCAGAAAACTTTCACTTAATGTCTCATACTCTACATGAATATTAAACCAATACGAAGTACAACAACATATGTAGGACTTATTTCTACTGTCATTTACATCGTAAAAGTATCTCCTCTTCAACTTACCAATGACAATCCTGATGGTATCCTATATGCGTTCGTAAGCTTGCTAAAGTACTACTGCGTTGATGTTAATCTGTCTCTGACTCTTTTCTATGATAGAGATGGACTCGTTGTGTCATTTTTTTAGTAGTTTTTTTTTTGCGAAAAGTGTGGCCCGTTATTAGGGGTACGCTTTTTGTTTTGTTTTGCAAAAAAAAGCTGTTAAGGGGGGGCAGACAACCGATGTTACGGTTCGGAAAGACCAAAATATATCGCAAAATGTACAGCCTGGAAACCCTTGTTTGGTTCAAAAAACCGCCCGATCAGAGACCAGCACCCTCCACTTTGGGGGACCACTGCGAGACGACGACAAGACGCCGGATGAAACAAAAGATAGGTTCCGTTTGGTGTACCCACAATACTGCTGACCGCTGAGTTTGATAGCTCAGCTGCAACCACCTGCTAGGAAATCGGTGCTGGTCGCAAGATTTGCTGCTGCCGCATGAAAATTGTTCGCATCAGAGTAGCAGAACAGGGCGGCGCTCTCGCCGTAGCTTAGGTTACAGAGAGGGTTAGTCGAGGCATTCTATATTTATATGCAGCCCATGAGCAGGCGAGTCGTCTGGTACCGTCAGATTATCAGATACGTGTAGCCAGCTATGCGTGCTGCGACGTTGAAGAGGGGGCCCCGTGACGCCGCAAAACGGCCCCGTAAGGGTCAGAAACACACATCCAGGTGTCGATAGATCAGGTAGCGGCCGAGGCCCTCGGTTGCATATGGTTCTACTTGCTTCTGTTTGCACAGTCACCGAGTTTCGAGCCGAAAGACCGTATAATGCAAAAGTTATGTGTGACACAAAAAATCCCCTACGGCAGTCCGCGGTAAGTGTACCTATATGGGCGTTTTTGTAACCGCCAAATATTCAAATAGGGGTCAGAGATGGCTCATAAGATGGCCCGGAAGAATAGCTTTCATACAATATAGAATGCCTAAACTCGATCTAAGAAATGGTCGAGTTACGGCGTTTCCCGTACTTCTGCTGTAAAAGCCTTATTAATAGGGATTTAGTATGGGTTACATACAGCTTTCCGCGGNAGTAGTATTTTAGCAAGCTTACGAACGCATATAGGATACCATCAGGATTGTCATTGGTAAGTTGAAGAGGAGATACTTTTACGATGTAAATGACAGTAGAAATAAGTCCTACATATGTTGTTGTACTTCGTATTGGTTTAATATTCATGTAGAGTATGAGACATTAAGTGAAAGTTTTCTGAGGTACATCTGCAATTGTCGGAAGGCAAAAATAAATAAATAAATAAATAGGTTACATACAGCTTTCCGCGGTTCCTTGCGTGTACACGGGGTACATATAGGAACGGGTGTTGTGGGTATAGTTCGTGCCTAATGCGGTATATCGCTGCTCCACGGCGTCGGAAAACAACTAACGAACGTATTAGTACACTCCATTTACAATAATCGATGCTGTTTCCCCTGAACTTTCTATATTTGTTGACATACTAGTGTATTCTGGTGTGGACTACAGTAGAACTGTAAGCACGGCCTGTGCGCGTACATCCTTGACGCGGGCGAAGCCAGGATCCTAGTAGTACAACTGTGGCCCACACCCCCCTCCATACCGTCCCGATGCTATATAAATTGTGATTCTTCTCTTGCAGGCAGGGTCATGGAGGACGAGCGTCAACCGATGGACGCTGGCTTAGTCATCGAAAAACTAGGAGAACTTGAACCCGGGGAGTTTTGGCTCAGATTGACGAGCGTAGAACGTGTGCTGAAACTTGATAGAGGTAGGCTTGCCTCATTTGCCGAGTCGATAAAACCACAGCCCAGCGGCAGCACTAGGCGCCAAACCAGACTCTCGCCACAACAAGAGGAGCTTCAGAAAGCTGGAATCTTCTTCAGGCCGGGTCACGTCGCGGTGTGCAAGTCGGGGGACACGATGCCTTCGTGGGGGGGTGGTGCGAAGTACGCGGATATCAGGGAGCCAATCCGAAGGGGTGCCAACGACGAAACTACTCTCGCTATACCGCACCCTTCGCCTAGCACAAGTGGCTCATCAGGTGTTGCATCACCGACCTCCCCGACACCCACGGGCGAACAACGGCCTCCACGGTCTCCCCCCCTGGCTACCAGAGAGGGACAGAGGTCCCCAGACAAAGAGTGTAGTGACAGCGTGGCAGACGTACAACTACACGACGCTCCTGGCGCGGACCCCGATTCCGACGACGAGCCCATGGCTGATGTCCGGGAGGTAGGCCGCCCTGAGCGAACTGCTACCCCATCTCCTGGGGTTTGCCCGCCGATCGGGCAGCCGCCGATGGAGACAACCGGGACTACGGCATGGAGGTATGCGTTCACGCCTCGAAGGACCGTGTTCCTATAGCAGCAGTATGCGTCCCCTGTGGGTCAGTGTGCAGAGAGTGTCATGGTCACCTTCCTCCCCCCCCCTGCCGCATACATAATGGTTGTCGGGAACCTTGTTTGACGCCTTTAGTCGGTACACCTAACCCCCCCCCCCCCCCCCCAACCACCAACCACGCACATATCGTATTTTGTTTACATCGGATTTTGAAAATAACATCGTATCCCTCGAGTGCACCCGGAATGGGCGTGTTTTGGTCACAGTAGCTTACGCCCCCACACCAGACCTGTACAACCCAACCAACGTAACATCCCGAAATGCGCCCGTTTTTACCTTGCGCAGCGAGGAACTCGCCACCAATGTCGTCTTCCAAGCGCTCATTTCGACCAGTACCTGCAACTGTTACGTTGGAGCGGGGGATCTCGCCCAACTACTCGATCACGACGAGACGGAGATCAGGCGTATCCTGAAGGACAGGAGGGGCGAGAAGCGGTATCATGCCTACACCATCTTCCTGCGATCGTTTGGGATTATTCCAAAAAAACACAACATGAAGGACGACTGGTGTTTGCTGGGACTCGGGTCGCTTCATCTTGCCCTGGAGGAATGCCACCACAGAGAATACGTGATAAGCGCGGAGCCCAAGGGACCTATGCTGTGAGTCCGACGGCATAACCGACAGGAAAATGACAGCCCATGACAACAAAAATAAAACGATACAGAGCCTGCTTACACTAGTATCCCTTTCACTGACATTGCGTGCATCTGTCGTCGTCGATTTACATTCGGTTATCGTCTTTCGTCTGGACAGATCCGCGAGCACTGCTTTGAAGACCGCCTTGCCTACGGATCTTCCGAAGGGATACGGTTTCTTGGAACACGGCAGGGAGGTTACGGAGTTCAACTCGGATGTGCGTCGGGAAGTCAAGTGCCGCCGTTGCCGCCACCCCGTGCAAGATTCGGAGTGGTGGTGCGTCCGTTTGGAGTCCGTGGTCAGCCCCATTTTGAAACCTGGAGTCGAGGCCGAGGTGGGCTTGGCGTTCCGCTGCGAGTGCGATGCGCTTCATATAGGCGAGCCGTTGCCTACGCGGGTCTCGACCGGCAGCGCGTGGACATCAGCTGACCCCGTGGTGAAGATTTGGAGAACCACTTGTCCAGTGGTGGAGCACGGACCAAGTCAGAGTCTCACGAGAGGGAGGAGAAGAGTCGGGAGGGCGGATCCGATTGTCACGCCGGGCGCCGCTAGACGTACGACCCCGAGTAGTGGCGAAGAAGTTGGCACGGGCAGTGGTGCTCGAGGCGTCCTTCGTTCCACACCGTCTACGAGGTATGTTTTCATCGTATTGTGTATTTTTGTAAGTCTGGTTGAATTTTGCCGAGCGAAAGGAGGGCTACATAAGGGATTCCCTTGAAAATAACCCAATGACGTGGCGTGGGACTTTGTGTCGTGTTCCTTGTGTCCGTACACGCGCCTCATTCCTGTGTCGTGTCTTTTTTACGGCAATCAACATTCTGGTCCGGTGTCGTTGCCATTTTTTTTTTTGTTGCCCTTCTTTTATGTTCGGAAGCGACACAGGAGAATCGAGGAGGGCACAAGAGTACTCGAGGCCGAAACCCAAAGATTCCGAAAGCAACAACCACGTAGGCGTGCCGGTTTCTGTGTCAGGACTGTTGAACATGTTGGGCGCGGTACACAAGAAGTCTTGTGGGTGTCCAGGTCCATTGATCAACCCCAGTTTGGGGGCTGGCAGATCGGACTATGAGTCTTTCTCTGCGGAGTGCCGGACGTGCGGCGCCGTATTCGGGCGCCTCCCGGTGGAAAAGCCGGACTCAAAGGCACTCAGTCTTGGGTGCTTGTTGGCGGGTAGCACCTTCGAGCACGTCGAAATGTCACAAGAGATGGGCGACATACAGAGCCCCACAAGCAGGACGCTTCAGAGGCACATCGAGGAAACGGTAGTTGCGGTGGACGAATCCTGGGAAGAGATGTTCAAGGAAGTGAGGAAAAGTATCAAGAACGAGCCAGGGAGGAGGACAGTAGAGATCCCGATCGAAAAGCACTTCTTCGCCCACCACATGGTGAGCTTGTTGGAGGAGCTCAAGCAGTATGGCGTCGGCGTCAAGGTTAGTTCATGACCGGGGGTGCTCAGACAGATCGCAAGTCGGACGTGAAGAGAACCCCACGCGAAAAATATCCTTCTCTCGTTTATAGATGGTCGTGGATGCGTGAAACTTTAATTTACGTTGGCTCGCGCGCGCACGCTTGTTTGGGACCGTGCAGGACGGATCGATCGACAACACCACCTACCCGGAGATCGCGGCAGGCATCATCGCGGCGAAGACAGCGAAGCGCGAGGGTCCTGGTTTCCAACTGGAGGGCGGCAAGGTCGTGGCGACTCTCGTGAATGTAAGTGTTTATCCGCTGGTGTGCAGTGCTACTTTATGATACGCCACCCCCAACCGGATATTCAGACAGGAATCTCCCCGGTGCAATTGGGGTTAGGATAATTGGGCATTTTCGCCCCCCACGCACACACAACGAAGCATCGCTGTCGCCTTCGTCATTTTTTGCATTTATTCACCGTGTTGCACCGCTACGCGCGCACGACTACCACCCGGCAGATTTCCTTCGACGGATCGTATCGCAACCGAAACCACACCTCACACGGCGTCAACGTCGTCGCGTCTGTGAAGCGCACGAAGCCGGACCATCGGGGTCTCATGGATTCGGTGTTGGATCAAGTAACCTTCGGCCGCCACATCGGCGAGGATGCCCCACTTCAGCCCGTTTGCGCTCTCAGCCGAAACAAGGGATTTTGCCGTGTTCACGGAAAGGCAGAAGATTGGGACAGCCGCAGGCGCCCTGCAAAGGGGTCGTCGCCCGAGGAGGAGGACGCCGCAAAAAGACTTCGTCATGGCAATTGCTACTCGTCCACATGCCTGCGCAGTCCTCTCAGCGCCCCGGCCACCGAGCCGTTGGGCATCATGATCTTGTGCCTGCGGCTGATGTACGAAGGGTTCTGGGTGAACGCGTTTGCGCATGACCAGGATGCGGGCATCGGACACATAGTGCGCGGGCTGTTCGACGACGCCCTCGAGTGCCTGGACAGGGCTCATATTCAGGTCCGCATCTATTTAGCGTGCATTGCGAAATTATGCAAAACCTAGTTCTTGCATCCGTTAACTTTGTTGAAGGGTTTTTCGTTCTTGCATCCGTTAACTTTGTTCAAGGGTTTTTCGTTCGGCCCCCTGCTACTAATCGTTCGTAGGTTCGTAGGCGAATATCGGGTACCCCGCGTGGTGTAGTGAATCACATCCTTGCGCGGTTTTCTCTCCGATATCGCGCAGAAGAATATGAAGAAGGCCATCGTCAAGTTCGCTTCGGGCTATGCTAGCAGGGCTTGTCGGTACTTTGCGTGGGTCGTACGGGAAGCCAGGGAGGTGGTGGAGCGATGCGTGGACGACAGCATCACCCTCGCAGAGGCTTTTACAGAGGGCTTTGCGCACCTCGTGTTCCACCTACAAGGTGCGGAAGTAAGATTTTTGGTTTTTCCGATACATATGTCTGCAGCGAACCCAGCAAGTGTGCCGATCAATGAAAGTTTTTCTAGTTTTTTAGGCTGAACCTCTCTCGACCGCATTATTGCCCATTTTCCCTCCAACCTTCAGGCGTTCACAAGTACTGTTCCTCGGGGTGCGCCGGGGCCGAGGAACATGTTGCGGAAGGAGAGGAGCCTCGGGCTGGGAACGTGGAACAACCTGACATATTCGACATAGAAGAACTCCGGGTGGACTCCGAGCCTGACTTGGGTGCAACTGCGATGCCGCAAAACCCCGTCACGAGGGCGACGCCGGGTGCCGGTGACGCCGAGGCCTCATCGGCGGCAGGTGTCGGCGAAGATGTCGCCAAGAAGGGCGGAAAGAAAAGTCTGCGACCGTGTAGGGGGTCGCAATTCACGGCCGCCAGCCTCAGACAGACGTTGGACGACACGGTCAGCCTGTCCAAGGTCAAGGAGCAGCTGTGGGTCAGAGTCTCGTTGACGATACTCTTCTTCAGGGCGGCAGGGGGGGCGGAGTCTCTCTCCGATAGGGGGAAGGCAATGCTCGACAGCTTTTACCAGGCGGTAATGGATGCCACGGGCGCAGCGCGGCGAGTCTCAGATGTGGCGGATTCCACTCGCGCCGATCTGGAACGGGCATGCGCGGGAGTACACGGGGTGAGTGTAGGGCTTGAAAATTGCCTGTTAGTCTTATTCATGAACTGCGGCTGTGCCGTCGAAGGTGAAGACGAATGGTTCTCGCATAGATGCGCACACGTCGTTTCCTATTCGCAATTTTACCCGTCCGTCCATGCATATTATACCCTCACGATTCCTCCCCTTCTCCTCTATCCGCCCTTGCTCTATGACGGAAATATTGGTTTTGTGTGGTCAGCACATGTCGGAGAAGGAAAAACGGACAACACAAGTACCGCTCGCTGGCATCCCAGGGCCTTGGGAGCCTGCCCGGACCGAGGAAGGCTACACTAGCCCGTGTGATGGACCTGCACGGCTAGTGCAAACCAGGGAAATCCAGGTGCGGGAGTCAGTTTTGTGAACATGCGCTCCGTAGAAGCAGACGACGAAGAAGCGATGGCACTCACGCAATCCAAGGTGGACTGTTACTTTGTTTGCCCCCCAACTCGATTTATTTTTTGCTCCGCCATAACGGCTCAGTGTATTATGGACCACAGCTGGCAGTCTTGTACTTCAAGAGAAAACGGTAAGCCGATTACAGCCCGAGCAGCGTTTGATATATTCTCTCGCCCCCCCGCCCCCTACAATTTCCAGGGGCGCAAGGAGGCGTACATCGGAGCGTCGGCAGCAGTTCTGGAGGCAGAAAGGATATTCCGGAAAGAGACGGGCCGCACACTGACGGTGTCTGTGGTCGGATCCTCTCAGCGCGAAACGTAGGTTCTACGGGTGCAACATTGTCCTTCCGCAGGGTATCCGATTTCAATACGTACATGTTCGGCGCACTACTAGGACGAAGGACAATCACGCCGACACCCCATAGTCTTCAACTTACTCGTACACACCCCGGCTGAGTAGAACACAGACGACCCCTTCTATCCGACATTAGTGTGACACCCTTACCGCCCTCTTTTGACACGAGGAAAAATCCCACGGCCCATCGACTTTTCGTTTTGACCCAGCAGATGCAAGAAAAATTCACTTCAACCCTCAACACAACCGCATGCGCCCGGCACCGTGTTTCTGTACCCCAACAGGTCCTCCGTGCGTCACCAGGCATGGTCGGACAGTCGTCAGTGGACCTTCTTCTCGCACTGCTGCAACGGATTGGGGGGTCACATCAGAGCGTCACAGCCGTGCGCATCTTGCGATTGCCATATCACGTTCATTACGACCTGCATTCGTTCGAGAGCCTTCATGTATGGGTTGGGGACGAACTTCCTCGAGAGCATGAACGGCACCATCGCGGCAAAGGCGACGAAGAGGTCTGACTTCAACCGCACCCACTGGTCCCGTGCACAGATCGCGATGATGAATCGAACCCACGACGATGGCCCGGTGGGCGTCGCTAACCTGGTCCGCAGTCACATGGGTCTACCGCCACTCACAAACAGGGCGGCGGAAAAGATGGAGGCAAGTGACAGGAAGGGGAAGAAGGTCGTTGTCGGTCAACTGCACCGGACAGAGGAACAGAGGACCAAGGCCAGCACGGACCGGTACAAGAACAAAGACAGGGTAAATCCACTCGGGTTACACAGTATGGAAAGCACTTGACCCAGATACCTCTTGTAATCGTAATACCCGAGGTCGACAGTAGCCCTCGACTCGCCAGTACGTATGCATACGGCATCTCTGCTTCGTTAGATAATTCCACAGCAGTAACCGCTATCGGAAGTTGCGTGGGTGCTCGCCTGCATGTTCACCCGGCTGAGGACACCAGCCTGGAGGCGCCCGCACGTCGTAGCTGCTTCCCGATCCTGCTTCCAAGTCACAAGCGGTGCCTCATGCTGGCATCCCGACTCCTTCGCCAGCCTGGCTGCTGTCTCTTCAATAAAATCGCGGATCGTCTCTGGCGAGTCGATCGCGTGCTGCGTGATGATGGCCAACACGGGCGTGCTGGACGTGCTTGGGGGGGAGAGCCGCAGTAAACCTTCGAGCTCTTCGCCGACCACCTCCACGGGGTCGTCGAAAAGCGTATCCTCCCCGCCCTCCTCCGCAGCCCCGTCAGGCCGGGCGGTCATGGAACGTGACGCCCCGCCCGCTGCTGGCACTGCTGTGTTGTCTTGGGACCCAACTTGCTGCTGCTGCTGCTGTTGTAGCAGCTGAGGAGGCTGTTCTGCCGCCGCGCAAGACTCCGATTTGTCGGGTGTCTGCCTCGCGTCCATGGACTTGCGGGCCCGTTTCGCTGCGGGGATCTCCACACCTTCCATCTGCCTAGTGCTGGTGTGCAAGTGGGTGGTCTAGTGTCCCCGTCGCGGCTGTATGGGGGCTGTGCCGGGCTATGTAAGGGACCGCTCCCTGCAGCCATGTGTTTTCACCGCTTGTATGTCCCCCCCCCAATAACGCATAAATTTTTCGGTTTCATGTGTTTTTTTTGTTACGGTTCAGAGGGGTATTTTTTCCGGGGTTGACTGCCCCCCCTTAAACCGTATTCCAGTTGCTAAATGCCAAAATCTAGCAAAGACTCTCGGCCCGTGGTCACGAAAGTGCTAGAGCCATCTGAGGATCTAAAACGATGCCCTCACACAAAACCAACACGGAAAGTCAGAAAAAAAACGAAAAAACTTGACTACACAGAAATGTTTGTCCGTGCGCCACGGGTCGATGTCGCCCGCATTCTCCGGTGCCATTGCTCCATCCGGCGCCGCTGTAGTCAGCCCGAGCAAAACGCCACTCGACCTGCTCCGTCCGTACACGCTCTCGTTGCTGTCCTTCCTAGTCCATTCCTCGCTTTCTCCCTCATTGCACTCAAGGTTCTTGGTCTGAAAAAAAAAAATTCTCGCGCCGAATGGTCAACCAGCCTAGTTCAGCTCGTCGCCACCTGCTCCTTCCTCCTTTGATGGCGAAGCCAGGTTACTGAGGCAATGCAGCTAGCAAACCTAGGGCCGTGTACATAGTGCCCGTCCACCTTCTGACGGTGTCTGCCTCCGCGCACAAAAAATGAGATGGGCATCGCTGCCTACGCCGACGGCCAGAGGCCCGCGCATCTACATTTTTTCGCCTGACCCCATCAGTGCCGACCCAACTACACCACCACGCGCATGCCTCGCGGCGGATATGCGCAGCAGCAAGAAGGTTTCGGTCATCCCTTGAGGGTGAGTCTAGCCCTGCTCGCCAGAAAGACCCCCCCCTTCGCTACAACCCACGTTGTAAGCAAAAGCTTGTCGAGGAGCGAGGGGAAGAAGGGAGAATGCTAGGTAGGCTATTAAGATATAGTAGCTGTCGCTAAAACGAGCGACAGCTGATAGATGTAACTGTCGTCAGACGTGTGCGTCCGCGGGAGGTGGAAGAGACCCTTTCTTCTTCTTTTTCTCTTTGCAATTCACGTCATTGGTTACCCGCGACGGCGCTGAAGACGCCCATGTCCGTGTACTTGACCCTCGTACTCTGTGCTAACTCCCCAAGTCTAACCTCTTCCTGCAGCCTAGCCTTCATCGTCGGCGAATTTCCAAGGTTACCAATCCTGTCGAAACTCATGGGCTCTACCATGAGGTCCACAAGTCTCTTCGCCCTACTGAGACAGACGAAAGTAAGCCCCGTGCAGGCCTCCTTGGGCCCCAAGTCAATGACGGCCTTGGCTAAAGTCTGCCCCTGGGACTTGTGCATCGTAATTGCCCAGCAGAGCCTAAGGGGCAGCTGCGTCCTGACCTGCGTCCCCCCGTCCTGCCAGGTGGTGTCGACGGGAGAAATAGGGACACAACGTCTATACCTCTCCTGAGACGACCATTCCCCCCCCGAGTACCCTTCAAACTTGACGACAACGTAAAGGGGGAGCTTCGGCGGGGGCGCATCATCTGCGCACACCAACTCGACGACTTCGCCTCTAATGCCGTTCACCAGCCCAACTTGTTGGTACAGGTTCTTCGAGAGCATAACCTTCGCTCCCTTGGCTAAGTAGAGGTCCCTCTCGAGCCCCTCCGCGGTGTCTGCTGTCGCCCTCCTGGCGTTCGCGCCCGTGTGGACGGCGCTAACACGAGCGACGGGGTTGTCCAGCTCCCGGAGTTTCTTGCCGTTGTACTTGTTGACCTCTTTCTTGGAGTAGAAGAGCCTCGTTGCGTCCTCGAAAGCCGC
>CACKRE030001139.1:46228-59788 GCA_902602495.3 Ectocarpus sp. CCAP 1310/34 | reverse complement strand
TGTTCCATATGCTTTCGTTGAATTTGGTGTCGCTGATCACCTCAATTACGTCGCACATGTGCTCCTTGACTAAGAATCCAACTCCCCCCTCCCCTCTACTCTTGATTTTCTGTCCTCTCCGCATTTTACCTATCCATGTGTAGCTTCCCACTTCTTTTCCTATTTCTCCCCCGTCCTTCTCCCACGACTCTTGGACTCCGACTATGTCCAGGTCTTTTTCGGCTGCTTGCTCGGCAATTTCGAGTCTTTTACGCTCATCTGTGGCAAACCCGCATACATTCCAAGACCCTAGTCTGATTTCCTTACTCCTACTTTCTACTTTCCCGTGCCTTTCAGGATTCCTTCTGTCCCTCGTTCGCCTTCCCTTCTGCCTTATCCTTTCGCTGCTCCCCCCTTCCCCTACTTTGGCTTGCTTTCCCTTTTGATCCTTTCGAACCTCCTGCCCCCCTTTGTTTCCAGCCAGCCTTGGGCTACGCCTTACTTCCTGGATCCTTTTTGCTATGCACACCCTCCAACCTAGTCTCCTCACCCACGCCGACATCTTCTCTTGCGATACCACCAAAGGCTGTTGCAACAGGGCTGGGGCTGCCGACGCTGAGGGTACCACCGCAGGTCCGACCGGAACTGTCGCCGACATTGTGGCGGATGACGATGATCCTGACGTGGTCCTGGCAGCGGTTTCGGCACGAACATCGCGCCCTACAGGAGCTCCCGAAAAGCTCGAAGCGTGGTCTTGCAGCGGTGTCAGATGCGTTCGTGGGGAAGAAGATGGGGCAGGTGGTGGCACGCTAGGAGCGTAGGAGGGCACAGGAGGTTGTACATTCGCTTCGGCAGCAGCATCCACAACTTGATTTGCTCGCAGGAGAGTGAGTACTTGTTCCAACAGCATTTCAGTACGGGAAGTCGAAGTCGAGGCGTGTGATGCAGCATGGCGTGGCGAATCAACACGTTCGTCCAAAGTCAAGGAAGGTGTGGGATGATCCATAACGGCATGGGCAGGGGCATGGCTTTTCATAGCGGCTGAATGTTTGCGGAGTTGCATGTTGGCAAGTTTGAACGCCAAGGAAGGCATGGTCGGTTGACTTACATCAGCGGGCGGACGTAGAGCAAGCGGTGAAGAACAGAGAGAACCGTCTTCTGAAGCATCCTTGTTTTTCCCCAACAACCCAGAGCTACGAAAACCACCCCGATCATGCATCACTTGCCTGTTGCCGTGGCCTGACTTCCGTCCCCCTTTTCCGCCGCGACTGCTGTCAGTGCTGGTCGTCCTGCTGTTGCCCCCGCTCCGGTTCTGGCTCCGGCTGCGGCTATGCCTAGACGAAGGCGTGTTTCTCCCACGACGGTCTCCGCTCCGGCTGCGCCCACGCCTAGACGAATGATTGGTGCGCTGTTGACGTTCTGCGCTCCGACTCCTGCTCTGGCGGTGGTGGCTCGCCGGCGAAGACCTGGTAGGCTGGGTCCCCACGACTTGCCTTCGCCTGCCATCTCCGGTGCTGCGCCCTCGCGAAGACTGGGTGGAGCGGCGGTGGTCGTCCGTCCAGCTCTTAGACGCAGGGGCCGCCGACCGACTGTAGTCCTTGTCCCCTCCAGAAACATGTGCAGGGCGTGAAGGGGCCTGCCGGGGGGCTTGCAGATCGTGCTTGAAATCGTTGTTGGAGGCAGCACGAGCAAGAGGCAGCTGGAGTCCTCCATCTTCGGTCACCACCGACGTTCCTTGAGGACCGCTGGTAAAAGAGGCACGACGGAGGGCGAACAAAAGCCGGAACACGGACTGCCGCGAAGAAGGCGGAAGTTTCGCGATGTAGGGGGAAGAATAAATGTGCTCGAAAGCAACGGTGTTAGAGTGGGGGAATTGAGCACGGACGAGTTTTTTTACGCCAGCCCATGCAAAAAGAGCTTCCAGTTTATCCTCATCGTGGAAAGTTACGTCTTCGGCTGGCATCTCCAGTGGGCGGGACAGGAACGCTGTATCGCCAACATGGAACTCGTACCCTATGGTTGCGGCCGCAAACGATGCTCCGTCTTCAGCACCGACCGGAAGACCCAACGCCACCGAAACCTCCGGAGTCGCCGCCCCCTCCCGCCTGTTCTCGTTCGTCGGAGTAGCCGCCACCTCCCGCCCCTTCTCGTTCGCCGGAGTAACCGCCACCTCCCGCTCCTTCTCGTGCGTAGAGGCGGTACTACGGAAACCAACGGGCACCTGGGATTGCGATTGGGGAGGGACGATAATACGACGACGGGGGTAGGGCGAAGGAAAAGTTGCTGCTCGCGGGTCATGGTGGCGGGGCTCCAGGTCCTCCAGCCGCGATCGGAGCGCCCCCTGCTTCGCCCTAGCAGCTTGGAGATACGCCTCGCGCTCCGCCAGAGCAGCCGTACGCTCCTCCGCCTGCTTTCTCGCAGCAGCAGCCCGAGCAGCCTCACGCTCCTCCTCCTGCTTCCTCGCCGCAGCAGCCAGAGCAGCCTCACGCTCCTCCTCGTGCTCTGCGTCCTCGCGCTCCGCCTTCTCCCGTGCTTCCGCGTCTGCGACCTTTCTGGCAAGACCGTTGCACCACATCTCTCGTTCAACGCTTGATAGGCCATAAACTCATCGTGGGGTAAGAGGAGCAATTGTTCTTCCGGGGGAAGCGAGAAAGGAGGAACGAAAAGGGGAAAATCAGACGGCAGACGGGCCGTTACGACAATATCCTCCAGCGAGATACGTCCAGTGTTGTAGGCCCGCTCCAGTTCCGCCGAATCTGCCGTGGCGATGTTGGCCAGCAAATTATCGACGGTGAACACGATGGGCATGGGGCGGCTCTCGTCTCCCGCACCGGCCGCGGGAAACTGCTCTGCAGTGGGAGCCTCGCCCTCGGCTTCGTAATCCAGGATTTCCACACTGTCGCCCAGGAGTTCCACATTGCCGCTGGACATGGTGTCCTCTTCCTTAACAAGAACAGGGCCAAAGAGAGGGTATCTACGATCGATTGTGAAAAGGGCAGCACGGGCAGAAACAGCAGATGTAGGATAGCCAACCGCAATTAAGGCAGCAGAACCAAGAGCAGCAGAAGCAATAAAGCTGGGTGCAACTTCGGGAAAAGCAAGCCGAGGTCCATGCGAAAGGCGGAGATATCCACAGGATAGCATACACCCAGTGATAAAAGCTTGGTGCACACGAGGTTGAAGCGGATTCAACCAAGCAGAAAAAGCGTCCAAAAGCATTCCAGGCCACGCACAAACAGCAGTAGAAGCTAGCACAATAGGACCCGTGTTAGATGGAGACACGAGGGTTTCCGACCAAAAGACACGCAGAACAGCACGGCGTTCCTCCGTAACTGGTGCCGAGGTGCGAACAAAGACCGCTGTGGGTTTGCGCTGTTGAAAGGTTTCCAATTCAAATGCTTTGAGGGTGAACGATTCCCCGAAAAATAGTGCCATGTGATTTCGAAAAATTGAGGGAAGGCTGGTGGGACGGCTGACACTCAATTTGTGTGCACATAACGCGCTCCAAGTCGAAGTAAGCGAAGTCGAATCGGAGAGCACAACAGGAAAATCCGCGGACATCGGGCGGTACGCCGGCATGAATGCAGTAGAGGTGGTAGCAGACGTGGGAAGCATGCTGTCATCTCGGGTCCCACTACACAAGGCCAGCAACTCAGGTCGCTCCATGCAGAGCGTATCCGCCACCGAAATCACTTCATGGAACGCCGATGCAGACAAAATAGCTTTTGAGGGACGGCGAACGTTCGAAAAATCACCAAAAACATCGCGATGGCCTCCGAGGCGCGTATCCTTTGCAAGGTCCCAGTCCCGCGGGCGCTTCGCAAAAGCATCACAAGCAGCATCTCTACACGAGAGGAAGCAGAGAAGAGGCCAAGTCTAGATTCTCGTGGATGGTGAGACCAAATAACAAGCAACCCAGTGGTTGTGAAGAGAGTGTGGTAACAACACGCAG
Source organism: Ectocarpus sp. CCAP 1310/34 (assembly GCA_902602495.3). Taxonomy (NCBI): domain Eukaryota; class Phaeophyceae; order Ectocarpales; family Ectocarpaceae; genus Ectocarpus; species Ectocarpus sp. CCAP 1310/34. The sequence continues at coordinate 55,857 of CACKRE030001139.1, read as the reverse complement.
CAGTGTGGAAGCCGCGTCCAGCACCCGCTTACCGTGTATTGCCAGCTGACGCCAAGTTTAAAGGAGGTGAAGCCGTGGGCGGTAGCTTGCTCCTAGAGATAGACGAACGTTCTGTCGTTGACACGCTTATCCACGACCATGTTGAGATGGGAAAGTTGCTTGTTATTGCTGAGAGACGATCAGCAAGGGTCTGAGATGGAGTGGGGATCCAGCTTCATCTCAGGGGGTACGCAGAGTAGAAAATTCTAAGGGGGTAGGGGTCAGACGGGTATACCTCCTAACCGACCCGCATCCTATCAACAATAATATGTACCCTATTCATGCTAGCAGTCACACTCCTTAACACAGTCTGTCTACGGAGAGCATAACGTACGTATGAACAGGAGGGGGGGTGGAACGAGACTTCCACCGCCGATTAAGTACACGTACGACGTTACCGTAGCAGAAAGGCCATATTTTGTCCAACGCTTTTATTTGAATTGGGTCGAGCAATATTCCACATCATGTACAATCAAGACTGCTTCTCACGTCGACCCAAATGGCAAGTACAGCCAAACAAACAGTCAGCGGCGCCAAAACTGCCAAAAAAAAAGGCCAAACATGCTATATTGACTCCAGAATGTCACACACGCTGAAAAATATGGTCGAAGCAGACAGCAGTCCTTACCTAAAAAAAATACGGCAGGATCTTGAGCACAAGGGGAGTACACAAAATAGCTGCAAACACACACACACACACACACCGCACTGAGACTGACGTCTTGTCATTGGTCAGCCGGCTAGCGCGGTCGATGCTAATAATAATCACACACACACAGGTTTGTACACCACAGGAGCCCAGAGCCGAACTATCACGAATAAAATAAAGGCAAGGATCACAGCAAAGAGGGCTAACGGTGGTGGTGCCACCTATCTATCCAGCTCGTGCGTTTCCCACCCACCCCCACACAAGCACACCCTCCCCACAACCTACTCTCCAAGGTCTCCTCGTTCTCCACCATGAGGTATTTCGCACGGAGGAACCTGTCGTTGTCATTGCCACCATTTTGTCGCACACAAGCAAAAGCAGCAAAGGCAAACAGCGGAAAGCGCACGCGGTAAGCATGGGGGTTGGTTATTATGGACTATGGTCACCTGGGTGGGATTTAGGTCGGCATGCGCCCCGTAGTACGTGCTCATACCATGAAATCGGACCACAAACACGTAATTCCGTACCTTACCCCCAGTTTATGGTCGAAAAGTTGGTTAATATACAAACGGAATCAGATACACACCTCAATACGGCTCTTGACCCCTCAGAACCAGTCATCTCCCGTCGCCCCCCTTGGACCTTCGACTCCCCCCGCATCTCCCCACCCTACATCCGGCCCGCCCTCCGACATGTCTGATCCCCAGTCCCTGCAGGCATTGCTGTGGCCGGACGCATCGAACTCCCACTCTGGGATTTCATCCCGCGCCTCGTTTTCTTTCTCCTCCTCCTCCGCTTTCTCCTCATCCCCCCCCTCCTCCTTCGCTTCGGTCCCTGTCGAATCATCCGGCGCGGCGGCCTGCTGACTAGCGGCTGGTTGTTGACTAGCGACTGGCTGCTGACTAGCGGCTGGCTGCTGACTAGCGACAACTTGGTGACTAGCGGCTGTCTGCTGACTAGCGGCTGCCTGATGGCTAGCGGCCCTTTACGCCAAAATTTAGCGAACGGATCCGGCTACGATAGCAGATGTTGCAGGAACGGATGGTGTAGTATGAACGAAAGGTGTAGTAGGAACAGTAGTGGACGCAGCAGGAACGCTGGAGGTAGCAGGAGCGATCCGAGCCTCAGGTTTCGACGCTCGAATCAGCTCACAGGTAGCCCGGCACACGCATGCCAGCGAGCATGTCCTCCCTGCTTTTCGACAGCCGCACCTCACGTAGAGATTATTTTTACCCGGGGCCGGTTTGCAACCACATTTCGCCGTGTACGTCTTGTTGTCGGTGCCAACGTAAGAATACTCAGACAGCCATAGCACGAATTTTCCACTATCATGTGCCCCGGCCTGGTCCCCCCCCCTTTCGGGCGATCCCCCATCCCATGCCGTTGGAGTCTCGTACTGGTACCACCTCTAAGCATCCATCTTGCCAGTACACAAGCACCTGATGGCCTCGCTCGCTCTGCTGGCGCATGGACTCGAACGTAGGGCACGTTGATGTAGCCCTCTTTGAGACATGCCTGAGGATGTGCATCCGGATGACGTCGACGTAATGTGCGACATCCCCGTTGGCCATGCGGAGAATCCAGCCGGGCTCCTGGCCACCACGAGCAAAGATAGCTTCATGCAACGGTGCCCCAATCCCATTCGTGGTGCCCGCATGCCTTCGCGCGCGGCTTCTTCTCTCTCTTGCTTCCGTCACTATCGGGAACTGCTCGTGGTCCTTTCCCATGTTGAACTCGCCGCCGAGAACGAATTCCCGAAATAGTGCTCGCGGTTTTTTGACGCTCATCCTCGGCGATCTCACGTTCCTTGCGGGCCTTTGCTTCCGCCTTCGCCACCGGCTGCTGCTCCTCGTAGTCCAACTCTGCAATCTTTTGCTCCAACTGCGGTTGTAGCAGAGTCAAAGAACCTCTGGCCTTAACCCTCGCCGGGCGCTTTTTCCCTGAAGTTCGCTCCGGACCTTTCAACCGCGCGCCAGAACCTTGCGCCCGGCGCTTTGCATTACTTGCCCGAGGCGTCTGTACTACTCCCCCAACGTTCTCGCGACGTTGCGTTCCCCTTCGTAGCCTTCGCAGCAGCTGGAGAGGATGGGTTCTCCGTCTGCTGGCCAGCGGCCGGACGCCGCGGGGACACGGGCGCTGTATAACACCCACTGCCGGAGGGAACGGCGCAGCGGGGTGCAGCAAACCACGTCTTCTGTCCCGGTTAGCTATGGGTCTGCGTGATTGCACACGACCATGAAACCACCCTGAAAGCGAGGTAGGGTATCGTCACACAAAAGAAACGACATTTGGTTAGTGGTCAGTCTTCAAGTTTGTAAGCAGAGGAGCTCTCCTTCGCGGTACCACCTCGAACTGTCGGTGGTAGTTTCCAGCTGAACACGTCCAAACCTACAGTATTTTCCTTCGACGTGTGGCTAGCACGAACGGGTACGATCAAATGCTGAACTGAAAGGCTGGACGCCGATTTCATAGCGGCATAGTCTATTATGCAACACGCACTAATATTGTGTGTTGCGTTGTTGGGGCCTGCTTCGGTGTGCATTACACCCGGCCGCGCTCGTTCCTGCGGATGATTTGATACCAACACATCGTTCGGATCCACAGGTGGCCTTTTGAGGCTTGACCTCAAAATGGTTGGGGGTAACTTACCCAAATGAAGCAACTCCTTTTGCAATCGGTGGGCATGTGAGCTGAGTCTGCCTATCAATCTATTTTTTGTTGTCGCGTGCCAACGTTGTGTTCATGCACCCGCCGTCGTACACACGTGTGCTCGTGGGTGCTGGCCACCACCCATGGGATCCAACAACAAGCTTGAGTTTTGGCATCAGCATTCTTATGTGTCTCGTAATAGGTGGGTATGTGAGCTTAGTACATAAAACAATCAAGTTTTGGTTGCATCATGCCAACCTCACGTAAGTGCACCTCCCACCGTCCGTAACACACACGCAAGTACGGATGCTGCCACCACACCAGGGATCCAACAACAAATTTGAGTTTTGATCTCGTTGTGCTTGGGTGTCTCTGGACCAAATGAAGCTATCCTTTTGGCAATAGGTGGGTATGTAAGCTGAGTACGTAGCACAACCCTTACTTGGCTGCATCATGCCAGAGTTATGAAGAGGCTGAGGTGCTGCTGCTGTTGGGTACGTGATGTCGGTGGCTGTCTTCTGGAGGTACGCTCTGAGTCTATTCCGGATATACACTGCTACGCTGCACAACCGGTCTAAAGAGTCTTCCCGACCCTAGCGTTTGAGTAACCCAGCGTAAGTTTGTCGGAGATTGGACGCCTACGGTCCTGTTTCGGTCTCTGTCGACGTTGATGTACGGTGAGTACTGCGCGCATCTCGCCGTTTGCTTAAAGGGGTTTCCCGGGGGGGGACACGTTTCCGTTGGAGGCCTCGTTTTGCCTATATTTTCCTTCTTTTTTGCTACACGCAGCACTGGGGTATGGTTGTATCTCGTGCAAACCACGGCAGTGTACTAGCACGAATGTCAGCATAGACCCACCAAGAAATATGTCATCGTGAAAGACCTCGTTGCTACACACCTGCCGAAATGATAAATTAGACCCGGAACACGCGTCGAACAGCGGGGATGCACGCATGCACGATCCATTTCGCGACCGCGGGGGCACAACGAGTAAGATTAATACCAACTTGCAGGGGTTGGATTGCTCACGCGTATCCCCCCGAGCTTTGGATTGTTCGAGAAAAAAACAAGCAAGATCAAATCTCCTCTCGCCATCCAACTCTGTGCATCAAGCAAGCTTCCACGCCCCCTCCCACGAGTCCCTAAGAATCAACAGCTACCGCCAATCTCTTGCAACTCACGGAGACGTTAGGGATCTGACCTGCGTTCTACGAGCACGCAGACCAGTACAAAGCAGCACCCGGACCGTTAGTCTTCCACAGAAGAAGGAGCAAATATGCCGAACGCGACGGCTGAGGCACACAAGGCGTGAGTACGTGGTTACCACCACCCCCACGTAGGGAGTGACTTTGGACAGCTATGATCCTTGCCCTGTGCGGGTTAGTAAATAATAATGAGAAGGCGACGCGATCGTGTTGTGCCGAGGGTTTGCAAATGGTATATCTTTTCCCGCCACACAAAACCTCCCGCTGCGCTCTCTCTCCCTTCTTTTCTTCCAGCAGTTTTCTCTTGCCCGCTGTTCCGCGCGCCTCCCACCTGTGCTTATTCTTCGTTCCCGCCGTTGCTGGCTTGTCTTCTCTTATTCGGTGTGATGGTTGTGATTGTTGTTGGGTTTTCCCCCCTGATGGTGGTCGTATTGCCCCTGTCCTCCCGGTGTCCGGCTGCGCAGCGCAGGGAACGGGTTCTTCAAAAACGGGGACTACCGCAATGCGATCGCAAAGTACTCTGACGCCATCGCTGCTGACCCCAACAACCACACCTACTGGTCCAACCGAAGGTACAGATCACCAGCAAAAACAGTGCATAGTTTGCGAAGGTGTGCATACGTGATCCAGTGATGCATATCTGTATTAGCGTGCGGGATCTTAGTATGGGTGGGGTCTGGTCTCAGAACAGGCGGAAAGGACACCCGTCTGGTGCGAGGTGTTTCCGGTCACCGCCATGCAGCAAGCAGCAGTGTTCGTGAACCTGCTGTGATGTAAGCGGCATCTTTCGTGTCTTCGCGAATCGAGAGGTTTGACGTAGATATGCCTTTGCTGTGACACAACAAGCCGAGTCATGGTTAATCTTGCTGTGTATTGTGTGTGATTTTTAGAAGCTCGGGAGCGTGCTCTATGGGTGAAACCACAGCTAGGATGCCGTGAGTCTAACTTGCAGGTGTTGCTTGAGAGTGTTGTCGATCTTGACCCAAACGCTGCCGCAGGAAACAAATGCCACTCTTAAAGCCTGATTTGCTGAAACAGCAATATACTGGCTGCTGTGTTTGCGGGTGACAAGCGGCCGTGCACGCCCCACAACGGGCGCACGCCATTGTTGTCGGCAACGTAGGATATCCACGCACCTCGTTGCTCATGTAGCCGTTGCCCCTGCGGGAGAAGCGTGCCTTCCGCATGCTACAGATGCGTATGACATTATTGACAAGCGGCTCCGTCATGGTCGCTGCCTGTCTGTTGGTTTTAAGTGTCTCCGGGTAGATGGAGCGCCCGCTCCCCTCTTGCGGGTTTCCAAACGATCCTGCGTCCTCAGTTTTATGTTGTCGCCAAGCGTGTACCAGGCAGGCATAAATCTCTCTCAGCTAGATCGGGATGAGATAAGGTATACCTTGTGTCCTGAACTCGATATTCGACGTAGCCCAGTCGTTGGGTAGAAAAAAAAATCGAAAGGCTAGGGCTGACAGAGCTTTGTGTGGTAAATTCCTCCGCACCTCCCACCTTGTTGCACACCCCTCCCACTAACGTAGTACTTGAACGTTGTCGTTTCGATTTGCGTCGTCGGTCAATGTTTTCCCTCTCCAAGCGCTTCTTACGCGGGACTGATGGAGTGGGAGGAGGCGGCGCACGATGCGGCGGAATGCATCAAGGTCAACAAGAACTTCGTAAAAGGTGGGCGCTGCTGCTGTGCATCCACAAGAGAGCACGAGTGTGTTGTACGAGCTCGCTGGTGGAACCACGGCACAAGTTTCGAACGTGCATGCAGCGAGAATTTGTTGCGTGGACCGTGATGGAGCTTTTCCTCACTGTCGCTGTTGAATTGAACGACCCCGCTACACACCGCAACACCGCCAACACTGGTGGTGTGCATATTTCCCGTGTTTCTTCTCGGAGGAGCACTCTGGCTGCCAAATAGTATATTCCGTGGTCGATGTATGCTTTTGTTTTCTTCGTCATTCCGATACAAGCGGGTTGTTCGATTTGTGATGCAGTCGGTGAGTCATTGCTTGCGCGTCGTGGCCAGTCAGTCCCGTTTCTTGGGGCTTGTCGGGAGGGTAGGATTGCTAATCCCTTGTTTTTGGGAACCTACCGCTTTGTTGGGGGCGGCCTCATCTCGTATACTAGCCTATACCCGCGAGGAGGTTGTCAGCGCGGACGTGCCCATCTCTTGCTTTCTAGGCACAACCAAAAGCTAGAAATCGCTCTCAGTGAAGCAGATGTGCAAGTTGTCGGAACGGGCTAGTAGCCTGGTTCCCCGCCTTGTCGGCGATGTTTGTGGCAATTTCAGGTGTTGTGTTTGCGCTCCTTCCAGGGGTCTGTCATGCAGCTGATATCAAAGCTGCAGTCGAAACCACCCTGACAATGCGTTACTGGTACCGTTTTTTCGCGGGTGATGTATAGCAGGAAGCATGGGAAAACATCTCGGGGCTACAAGGGCTCTCTCAATCCTTGCCTGAATATGTGGCGATGTAGTTTGACTTGTGTGTGATGAAACGCATCGGCTCTTCGCTTGTACGCACCCCATGTCGTCTGTTGCCCTGCCAAGCCCCTTCGGTGCGTCAGGGGTCGAGTGCGAGTATTCCGTGATCTGTTTCTGCCTTCCCTCTGTAACTTCCTTGCGTTTGACGAGACCAACAACGCGCCTGTTTTTCTCCCCTCTCAGGTTACTTCCGGTTGGCGACGGCGAAGAAGAACCTGAACGAGTTGGACGCTGCTGCTGATGTCATCAAGGCAAGAAAGAACCTGTTCGCTTCCCTTGCGCCGCAGAACGACCGTCAGGACCTGTTGCTGTACCATGGCTCGCACCATACCCCACAACGCATGCGTTGTCTAGATGTCGTGCCCCCCATCGTCGCCCCTCGTGTTTCCCTCGGTACTACAAAAGTTGTTCGTCCCGTCCTCTGGGGGGACAGCAGCACTGCTCCTCGCTCTGTTGAACCGACAATTCGTGGAGAGGCTTTTTTTTCTTCGTGTTGTCTGTTTTGTTGCGGCACTTCAGCTTAAGGGCTTGCAGCTTTTGCTTCGTCAGCCCTCAGACGGGACGGCATAATCAATAGTGCCGATTGGTTGCGGTGAAGCGCTGGCGCTCTCTCTGACACGACAATTACATGGAGATCATGTTGCTACGTGGTTTGTTGCTGCCTTTAGTGCAAGCTACTCTCACGCCAGTTCGCTGCCCTCCCCTGTTGTGCGACACCCTCATCTGCGCTTGCTCGCGGCCGATTGGACCGGGTCTCCGTATGCTCACTGTTTTTGGATGACAGCGAGGCTTGTGTGTGGAGCCACGCAACGCCGATCTTAAGAAGAACCTGAAGGAGATCGACGAGCTTATCCGAGGGGAAAAGGTAGCGAGACATGCGTGTGGACTGTGGACGGACGACTGCCGTGGAGCTTGCTGTTAATTTTGCCGCGAGTTTTCCCGACTGGCTGGTTACGAGGGCCTTTGAAACCTGCGTTCGAACAAAGTGTCCGTTGCCATAGGCCCGTCGACTGCATCGGGGGTTGACCGTTTGTGTCGCGTCATTCCGAAAGGACTGGCGCACGATGGGAGCACAATCTTCTAGACTTGCTGCTTCGGTGATTTTCTGTCGAGCTTATCCCCCCCCGCCCCCCCGAGAAGTTGTCCCGTATCCAGTACCCGGTGCTGAACGTAGTGCCTGCGGACGCGCGCTACGAACCCGTTGGAAGAAATTATTCTGCGACTGCAAGTCTTGAAGGACGCAAGTGTGTTGGAATGCAAGAGGGTAAGACTTGTACTCAGCAGTAGTGTTCCGTCGTAGACACGGAACCCCTCGATCTAGCTGCGTGAGATGAAAATACCGAGCCGATTATCTGTATTTCGCGACCTACGGGGTGTGCACCACTCTGCCCAACTGATGCCTTTAACTCCACACACCCCTTGAGCCTTATCCCGAGAGTCTGTCGGCCCCACCCCTGTTACAGCAGGCTTGACAGCAGCCGACGACCATACGACTGATGCCAAGCGATGCAGATGACTAATTCTCGCCCCCGTCCCCGCCCGTCGGGATTGTCGTCCATGCCACGTCGGAACACCGCAGGTTTCCCAGTTTGTCGCCCAGGCAGAAGCCCAGCTCAAGGCCGGAGAATACGGTGCCGCGTTGAAGGCGGTCGAGGCTGGTATGCGCCTGGACGCCGGGAACAAGGACTTGCAGGCCGTGCAAGACCGCGCCAAGCCCAAGTTTGAGGCCGCGGAGCGATCTCGGAAGTCGGGCCTCAGCTCCACGGCGCTGCTGAAGGAGAAGGGGGACGACTTTTACAAGAAGGCTTCCTTTGAGGTGTGCCTGTATGATGGAGGAGTTTCATATTTATGTCTTTCGCTTGCCATGGTGTTGGTTCACGAGGGTAATGCTTGGCGTTGGGCATGTGAGGGTGGTGGGTATGATGACAATGGTGCTTGTGTAAGGGGCGTTTGCGTTTGAACGGCAACGGGTGAGAGTGTCGAGGCCGACACAGGGACGGCACACGACGGTGGGTACGATCGTGAGCGGTCAAGTGCGTTGGGTCGGCTTTCGAACGGGTGACGGTATGAGCGCTCGAGTAAGGCTACCGTTGTGCGTGGTATGTCTATGCGCACGTGGGTTTCGAAATTTTGGGCACCGCTGGTATACCTCCGCCAACGATAACCCCACATACCACATCCGGGATGAACGCAGTCGAGCCCACGACGCATGATATAGCGCTTAATGGCGCTGGTGTCGTGATTTCTCCGAAAGTCCGAGTTCGCACCGCGGCTCTGGCGACATGATTCTGTCCGCTCCGCCTTCGCATGACATTGCTTGCTCTTGGTTGCTTTTGCTTGGTTGTTCTTGTTCGTTGTCTGCAGGACGCGATCGTGAAGTACACCGAGTGCCTCGACAGCCTCCCGGACAAGAGGAGCGAGCTGGCCATCAAGTGCTACAGCAACCGCTCCGCCTGCTACAAGCAGCTGTCAAACTTCGACGCCACCGTCGAGGACACCACCGCGGTGCTCGAGGTAGAGCCGGAGAACGTCAAGGCGCTGGTCAGGAGAGCGCAGGCCTTCGAGGCTATCGAGAGGTGAGAGCTCGGGGGGGGGGGGGCCC
>CACKRE030001139.1:26573-46201 GCA_902602495.3 Ectocarpus sp. CCAP 1310/34 | reverse complement strand
GGGGGGGGGGGGGGGGGGGGGGGGGGGGGGGGGGGGGGGGGGGGGGGGGGGGGGGGGGGGGGGGGGGGGCTACACGGTGACCGGGGTACTCCAGTGTACACGAAACAAGCGGCATGTTTACTGGTTTTCCGGTCAGTCGCTGCGGGCATCGCGGCCATATAGGGCAAAAGCAAAGTCGTCGTAAGAGATTCCACAAGCATGTGTGGGCCAGTCCGTTTGTTGAAAAATGGGCCGACCCGAAGACAACATTGGCAGAAAACGGACTCTAGTGCAATACACGCACACACCATAATGGCTGAATAGTTGCAAGCAGGAACCGCTGCACGATTCGCTGTGGAATCAATCGCTGTGCCATCCCGAACGTGCCCACGAAACAGTACAGAAAACTAAACCCTTTCCTTACGGGGTACCGTACCGTTTCTCGCAAACGTTAACCGCAACACCACGGAACACAGGTACCGCTTCGCGCTGCAGGACGTCCGCACGGTGTTGACGATGCCGCCGGAGAAAGTGGGCTCCGCAAACCTTTCCCTGGCCAACGGGATGCAGCACCGCCTTAACAGGGTAGTCCAGCAGCTCAAGAACGCCAGCTGAGGCTAGAGCTGGTCTTTGGTTTGTGAGCGCTCTGGCAGGGGGTGGAGAGAGGAAGGAGGCCTGACTTGACTTGCGGGGTCAGCCCACCTGAGGCGATCCCCCGCGCGTTTCATTGCTTTTAGGTGACAGTGTGTGCAGGATGACCGGCGAGCATAGATGCGGTCACGTACGTCCTAGCGGACCAAGAGGAACAACTTTCGCGGTATTTCCCACGCTGCTGCTGAATTTCACGTTCTCGGGTGTGTGTCGTCGAGTTTTGCTGCATGGCGGGGCGCCCGCCAGCATGGAAGTGTGGCACGATTTTCATTAGGCGCCATCACCCCGGTTGAGAGCGCCTCGAAACCGTCCTTCGTCTCCTAAAGGAAATAACGGGGGCAAAAAGTAGAAACCTGTGCATGCCAAGTGGCTGGACATCACTGTTGGCGCGGCAGGTACGGGGCTGAATCCCGTGTGCCTGGGGGGTGGATGCCTGGTTTGATCTTTCACGTCGCGCGCAATCTACACCGGTTTTGCTCTTGAAAAGGTATCATTGTTTGGTTTCGTGTGTGGGGATGCAACAGAAAGGGGGGAAGGACGGGTACAATTTTGTCCGGTTCGTCGAAGGCGCTCGTTGCGGCCGGTTTGCTTTTGCACGTGTGAAAAGGATGCCACGAAATGTTGCTCGGTCATATGTTGGCCGCGCTTCTGCATCGCTCAGCAGCGGCGGCAGCGGCGGGGTGCCGCGGTGATTCTTTCGACAAGACTTGTGGGGGGGGGTACGGAAATCGGCAACCCAGTCTGCGACTTTGAACTCTCGGCTAAAATTTTGTAAACTATCATGGAGTGTGTCTCTGTTCTGTACTCCCGTGTGTTGTCGCAACACATGCCCGCACACGCGTAATCTTCGAGCTGTTTGGTTTCCTACGCGTTGTTGCCCTGCAGCTTCTCTCTCTCGACTGGTGTGTAGTTGTGTATGTGTCCCCTTGCGACGACAGCCTGAACACGTGCAGAAGGAAATGGGACCTTAGGCAGACGCACGATAACAGCATGAAGATGACTTGTGCACAGGCGGTGGTTGTTGTGGGCTTTTTTTTTTTCATGTTTGTCTGGCGGCGTCCTGTGTCAGAGGCGAGCGCTTTCCAGGGGTTCTTGACCGGGACAACAAGTGTCTGTACAGGAACAAGGAGCTGACCTCGCTTCTTGCGCGTCTCCGAAACGGTCCACTCAAAAGGATCATCTCGTCCCGCGGGACATTGGTCCGTCTTGTTGAGTGATGGTGAGGGTTTGTAGGGCGGTTTCGGGGGGCAAGCCACCGTATTTAAGTGCGCACATCTCCACGCGTGTTCTGCGTTTTCTGTCGGCGAAAACCAGCCTCGGTCAAAGGCGAGGTGAAGCTGTGGCGTTTGACAAGCGTGCTGAGACCGGGGACAGGGAAAAAAACGCGTTCCTGTCGTTCTTTTCCTTGTCGAGGAGATGACCGTGGTATGCAGGGCAACAGGACCCTTAGACCACTACTGCTGTCAATACCGCGCCACCCTTGGCCGCAGGCATGTTGTGCCCTCTTCTCTTTGGGCTGACACCCCCCCCGCGCCGGAAGAACCAGATCATGCGCGATTTGCATGACCTCTCAGAACGTAGCCAACCCCCGGAGCTTTCGTGAACATCGTCTCGACATGCCCCAACCTACTCGAGAGGTTTATGAACCTGGCCCCCTTGAAACTGAAGCACCTAACCAGTATCTACATCGTTGGCTTTACTTCGTCCCTCAAGGAAACCTACCTGAGCATTCGGCCACCACAAGTCCATATCCCTAACTCGTAGTATATTGTCGAGACCTCGCCACTGTAGTGTCACCTTTGTATCCAGACCTACTCCTTTCGAGGCAAACACCATTCGTGCACATCCATCCATTACTAGTCTAGCCCTCTTCAACTCCGTCTCTAGTCTATACATTGTGAAGCACGGCGAGGCCATGTTGGTACGCACCGAGATGTAAAAGTGCTGCCACATACAGCAGTGCTTCCCCGTATCCCAAGGCAAAAACACCCTCTTCTTTTCGCAACATGTTTTCATCTATACAACCTTGGCTATGTATGCACGAATCTACTGCTGTGATCTACGACCACAACATCCTTTAAGGTTGCACTTCACTTTGGGGAACCTGCTTCAAAATCAGGCCAAGTTGGAGAGAGGTTGTCGTAAAGCCAGCCCCCCCGGCTCGGTTGACTTGATAGACACAACTTACTGGCACATCAAAGCTAGCGACAACAAGCGGCCCCGAACTGGTCTATCCCGAGTCAGTGGCGTACACGTCGTCAGTAAACCAAAATCGACTTCGTAAGTCGCGAGGGAAGGGATTGCTGTACCCTTCTCGCGATAAAATTACCTCAGGCAGGAACCGCAGGAGGGGGTCCAGCCCCCCCCTCCTATGTGACCCCCGTTGGGTCGTCTAGCTAGTAGAAGTGGAGGATAGGGGCCAGAGGGGCAGACGACAGAGTCCAATGATGGCAGAACAAAAAAAACAAAAAAAAAAACATCGTCCACAAGGTAATGCCGTCTGGCATACGTGTGGAGTGCGAAAGAGCATACACCGCATGGAGGTCAGACGGGATTCTATTGTGGACAACAGCGACGTGGTGTCCACACACAGTCGGCCACGGAAGCAAAGCAGCAACCTCTCTTGTCTAAGCGCGACACTTTTCTCTAAGCCCTCCCACTTTTGGAGGGAACCAGTCCCAAGAGCAAGATGGGGTTGTCAGGGTGGCAAGAGCAAGTTTCCGACGCTATCACTGAGGGTATCGAGGAAAGCGATCACGGAGTCCTCCTCTTGCTGTGGGGCACAAGCGAACGAAAAAACAACACATACATACGCGCGTGCGTGTGTCAGGGCGGCGGGGTAAGGTGATGGCGTTTCATGCATTGCGTGGGCTAGGGCGTGGCGGTGTCGGTTGCGTATGTGGAGCAACACCTCTCGAGCTTGCACATCGCCGAGCACCTTTCGAACCTGCTCACGGCCGACATTTAGCTACATGGATTTCAGAGAACGCCCAGCGCCCCCTCTCGCCGAAACCGCCTGCTACTTGGCAACCCAAGCCCAACCTGTGGTGCAATCGGGCCGCTCTTCCTGAAACTGGGTTATTAACGGGTAAATAGGGGTAAAAGTCGGGGACCGAACAGGGCTGGTGTGAAATGAGTGCAATTTCGCGTACTATTTGGAAGAGATGACTGTAGGTGAAGAAGGGTGGGAAATATTTGAAACGGTATCACAACTATCGGAGGATTACGAGGTGGATCGATATATATATATATATCGGTGTATAAGTTTGAGGGGATTGGACAGATCTTTGAGAGAACTGGACAGAATCTTAGATTCGTCGGAACAAAAGTATGGACTGTCAGCAGAGTTGAAGCTGATAGCAGGATTTTGGGAACTTGTGAACACGTGTACATATGAAACGGCACGCACACGAGGTCAGTCTTGACCTCGTCCAGGAGTATTCCCTCTGTCTTGATGCAGCCGTCGACCGTTAATGGCAACTTTTTGATTGCAGATCGACAGGACTTAACCCTCCCACAACAATACCCTTGGCATCAACACAACTCGTGAAGGGAGAGTCAGCGCACCCTGAACCCCCGACAAACCCACCGACTACCTTGGGTGAAGGAATTGCAAGCAGCATAGCTCACCTTGAGGTAGGCCTTCCATTCCTTCTCCGTCAGCAGGCCGTCGTTGTCGGCGTCGTGCTGCCAACGTCCCCGCAAACAGCAATGGAACAGGGTACAACATCACAAAGTAGAGGAAGTGACGTCAGAGGAAGGTGTTAGGGGGAGGGGGAGGCTCTGCAACGTCCAAGTTGGTAGAGATTAGGTATGTCACTTGCGCGCCCGTCCGCTGCTGCGGGTTGCTGCCTCTGAGGCCACAACAACGTATCTTCGGTTTCTTTTTGAAGGCATGACGTCACAATGACTTGCACAAGATAAGTCTAGTTTCGGGCGTGCCAATATTTCTCGTTCCCGCTCGAGTTGATACAAAACACAAGGTCTCGAACAACAGAAAAATAGTCAGTTGTTTGCCGAATCCGCTATTCAAGGGCATGGCAACGTGCGAGCTTCCCTACCACAAAAGACAATAGCACCAGTGTCGATGAGCGTCGCCTCATAGTAGGAAGACGCCTGATTTCTGGTGCATCCAAACAAATAACAGATCGTCCCAATGATGACAGTACGGTGCGGTTAAGTGTTTTTTCTCTCCCCGCATCTCTTTTTCTTTGCTTGAACATGTTTCTTCTCGCCATCCAATCAAATAGAGACCGGCCAAAACTACAGGACCGATCGAAACTGCGCCTGCCAAACGCACGCGATTTCAACAAGCGTCGACTGCAATACTGTACCGAAAAAACAGCGTGCTGCAGACGACCCACAACAGAACTTACAAAAAATCAAGCTAGCCACGTGAAGATTCAAGCAACTCCACCCATGCTCCCTTAAGTTGCTTCGAGTCTGTGGATAGCACTCCGTCAAATCGACTTCAAAGACACGGGTCCTGCTATGACGCTCCAACAACGGTCTCATCATTTAGCCCGTCAACAAGCCGCCAAATGTTGAAACCAATTGCCCGACCGATCCACGGCCTGGATACCCGGCCGCCAGACCAGACCAGTCTACAAACCAAACAACGCAACATACGGAGTAAAAATCGATCCGTGGGATAACGGTGCGTGTCACCTCGGTGAGTACTACGTCAGCCATCTTGGCTAGGATGCCCCCCAGCTCTTTCTCGAAGTCCGGTTGCTGCTGCTGCCGCTGCTGCTGCTGCTGCTGTAGATCCCGAGCAGACGACGAACGCGGCGACTCGCTGCTGCTGCTGCCGCCGCCTCCTCCAGTGACAGCAAGCGCCGGCGGCGTGAGTAACGGCGGAGACGCAGCGATAACGTCCAGGATCAGCGCTTTCAGCCCTTCCCTACCGACGAGCCCGCCTCTGCTAGCGTCTCCGTACATCCTGAAGAGGACTTTTTTCGGTGCGCAGCAGTTTCGAGATTTTCATTGGCCAGCGTCCCGTCGCATCAAAAGCGCGGGAGAGAGTGGCGTGAGTTCCGCGATTCGTCACACAAAGAGGTTGTACATTCTTTCCTTTGTGGCTCGGAGATCCTTGTCCATACATTCGACTCAGCTTGGACAATAGATACTCGCACGCTGGATCGCGCGCTCCCTTGATTCTCAAGTACGGGGGGTTCGCTCCATACACTCTCAGCCAATCGACCGCTTCGACGAAAACACAACAGTGAAATCAGATGTTCGTGGCCGCAGCAAGAGCATGCCTCACTCGAGTACACAAGTAGCTTACGTTCGAGCTTGGTCTGGTGTGGAGAGCCCTTGAGAAGACATGCCGCGCTGGCGAACTCCTGCTGATGTGCGGTTTGGCAGCATGGTTCGGCACGCAGGTTAGCTACAGCGGGTTTAAACAGGACACGGTGCATTATTGGTACGCAGACGGGGCGACATAAACAGAAAGGGAGAAGACCGGAATAGAGTGACGGCGGGGGGCGCAGTTCGTTATCAGTGCGCGATGAGGTTTATATGCAAGCAAACGTCAATAAGCACTGAACTTGAAGGGATCTCCCCACCATCATGGTGTAGACAAGGTCTACACACCTCCTTGTGTGCGCTGTCAACACGTCCTTCTTCAGCTTCCTGGCACTCACTGCTGACGTGGGAACTGTGAATCTATTGCTCTGTTTCACACGGCAAAGCGATCGATTCATGTTATATCCTAAAACCGACCGCTACCTTGCGTTCAACGCTTACCAAATGCTCTGCCTGAAATCATTGTTTTATGTTTGCGCGGATGACGTGTATCAAACGTGCTGATCTGCCCGTCTCTACCTCTGGTCTGCCGCTCTCTGTCTCTGTCTCTGTATCTGTCTCTCTCTGTCTCTCTGTCTCTCTGTCTCGCTGTCTCTCTGTCTCTCTGTCTCTCTGTCTGTCTCTCTGTCTGTCTGTCTCTCTCTCTCCTCTCCCCCTACTCGCCACCCCTTCGCGTCGTACCACCTCACTATTTCCCGCGATGGCAGGAAGTCGGTACTACGGCAACAACAAGGCCCGACGGCCGTCGCACAACAGCAGTACCTCGAAGCTTAACCTGCCGTCCCCGTTGGCGTCCAGCACGCCGTACAGCCTCTTCGCCACCTCCGCACCCCTCGGCCCCGGCAAATACCACCAGTCGTCGAAAAAGACGAAGCACTCCTCCTCTTCCTTCTCCTGCTGCTGCTGCTGTTGCCGGACGTGGCACTCCGAAGCTGTTGTCGCCACTGCCGCGCCTCGTGGCGGTTGTTGTGGTGCTTCCGATGCCGGGATCCCCGCGAGGTCCTCGAACCTCTCGCGCAAGGCAGGGAGCAGGTCGTCGAGGTCTTTCGCCGCCCGCGGCGCATTCACAGAGCTGTCCTTCTGGGACGCCGAGGTGTTTCCCATGGGGTTCTTACACGGCCCTGCTGCTGTTTATCGTCGTGGTTAGCCTGTACGGATTGCAGTGGACGGCGGATGACGCAAGATGCATTATTATGTCCCGACCAGACTTGCACCAGAGTAGGGGAGACTTCTTTCCAAGGACCAGCGTAGCATCGCATCTCTCGTTCTTACGGCACATTCGCCTTGCACAACCATCTTAACTTTATGTAACGATCTTGATTTGTGGGTTTTCCTATCTCCCACGACGTGGGCGGTAAGGAACGCTATCTTGTGCGCAGTAACAAACATAAACAAAGGTGAGACCCATGTTTATGGTCGCCAAATCTTTGCGAAAATGTCGAAATTTTCAAATTTTCAAACATTTGCGGGACAAGATTTTATTTCACTTTTCATGAGAGAAAATCATTGGCAAAATCTTCCCAAAGATTCTAAAATGGGGCAAAAGTCGCTCGTTCGACAAAATATTCGACAAACATTTTGACATGGGGCAGGTCGCGAAAATCTTGTCCAAGAGCAGCGAGATTAGTAGCCGACCGCCCCTTCCGTCCTAAACACCAACCACTGCGCGCATACTCAACGTAGCAAGCTCATAGAGGGATTCGGACAACCCTAGAGTCACCGTGTCAACGTTTTGCCGGCTGATACATGGCGGGAGCTCGTCAAGCGTGCACAAAAAAAACAAACAGACAGGGGTGGTTTGGAGGGCACGGAGAAAACGTGGTTGTGCCCCCGAACGGCAAAAAGTCGGCGGCTTGAGAGGAGACGTGAGTACAAAACTATCCAGCTCTCGTCCTCTAGACCATCGATTCATGTTTTGTCTTCTTGGGTGTCTTCTCCATCAACGGTTCTCATCCGGGTGTGCGTGGTTTAGCAGTGGACGTACTCAACAGGCAGGGAGGCGCGTCGCTGCGAACTCGATGTGTTGAAAAAGTCTTTCGGGGGCGGAGGAACAAGCCCTCTGTAATCAAGTGAAAAAATAGACCGGAAAAAACGCTGTGTCCACAACTTTGTGCGCACAACGACGTGCCTTCCTGCCGACTGGGCACGGCCATTGCCAACCCGCGAGCAATCGGATGAGAGTCGTTGATGGAGAAGACACCCAAGAAGATAAAACATGAATCGATGGTCTCCCGGGCGAGAGCTGGATAGTTTGTACTCACGTCTCCTCTCAAGCGGCCGACTTTTTGCCGTTGGGAAGCACTGATGCACGTTTCGATCTATTTTTGACACAGGGAACATTGTTTCTAGCACGCCCGGAGCGCTATCGCCACATATTGGCGGGCATAACATCAGCTCAGTGCATCAAGGGTTGTCGGGAGCCCTTTGCGTTACAGTCAGTTTCCATGACGCACTTGTGGTTTGTCCGTCACAAATCGTTTGGTAGCAGTAGACCACGATTCCCGCCGCATTTCTGATCATTCCGAGAAAACCACACGACGAGATATTTTTGCCCATAAAAGTGATGCTCAAATGTTCCTCTGGCAGATATTCGCGCAAATGTTTGACAACATTTGTAGATAAATTTCCAATATTTTGAGATCACAAACATGGGTCTGACGCGCCGTTCAGTAATGACTTCACTTCCACCACTAGCTGGGTTTGTCGGCGGGCTTCCTCTCACGTATACAATGTGGCATATCTTCCCCGATCGAAACAGAAACAGCAAACAACAAGTCTTCCGACGATACGCTATTGTTTACGTTGGTCTGTCATCCACAGGCACGGGCTTAAGGATACTTCGAGAACCAGCTCCACGCACCACCGTTTTCGTTCCTGAGTTATTGTTGTCAATACAGCAGTACGAGCCACACATATTAATATTTCAACCTGCACATAATCTAACATAAAACATGGGTGTAAGACTTCAACCCGTTCGAGATAACACTCCAGTCAGAGAGATATGTTGGAGTCCTTACAGCGGTGAATGAGGGAAGAAACCTGCTGATACTGGGCTTCGTTGAGCCCGTTTATCCCTGAAGGATCAGTGTTCGCTCCGCAGACTTGTGCGTACCTCCGACGCCTCGGTAGGATGGCAGCAACTGCTGTGTCGATTTTTCGAAACAATGTACTACAGCACAAGCTCGTTTGTTCCGACAGCGTCTTGATCGTAGAGACAGGGTGTGAACGCCATCATCTCTAACACTCGTCACCTCGGTAACTCTGCTGCGCGCAGAACCCACGTCGCAAGGGCACACACCTGCTGCTTGTCCTCGTTTAGGTTGTTAGCAGGAGATGTGGTGGCACATTGACTTTGCTGTTGCTATTGCGGTTACGTTAATACCGCTGCCGTTGCTGTGGGAGCAGCCGGGTTCACGGTATGTCGTAGGGATGTTCTCTCCAAGCGTACCCAGGGGGGATAGTGACTTGCAGGGTGCGGAAACAGCAGTGTAACAAAGGACACGACGACGAGCACCTACAGCAGCTCCATGCAATGAAACCCTACATGTGAGAATGAAACACGGGGCCGCTGTTCTCGCAGAGATCCGAGATTCGAGATCCGCACTCCAGGTCCACACCACCACGCACGGCCGGATCCGCTGATTGAACGACGCACGAGACACAACTGAGAGGGAGAGAGAGATACATAACAAAGGAGAGGAACAGGTGCACGAGGGTACGATGCGTCCAGGAAGTCGGGGCTATGTCGGTGGAGGCCTACAGCCTCCTGGGACAGGGATGAGGATGGCAACAGGTATGTCCGAGGGAAGTTGCGCCGCGTCATCGCCAACGAGAGATCGGCGATCGGAGTGCCACGCCTTCAAGATCCTAGCTACATCGAGGAGGATGAGCACCTCAAGCTCCATCTAGACTTTCTTTTCGGGAACGCATCTGTTCAACTCATCTCCGACTTCCACCTCTCTTGCTCTCACCACCTCCTCCGTGGGTCTCCTCTCTGTATGCATTGGGGTGCGGGATCTCTTGTTGGATCCATTTTGCACCCACCCGAATCACAAAAAACTCACCGTCAACCACACACATGAACGCAGGGCAGCGCGGAGGGCGTCCCATGTCCGGCAGGATGAGGACAGGACAGGTCACGGCCGGGCCAAGTCGGGAAGCTGCCTACGGGGTTGCCTTGTCGCAGGAGGTCAAGGTTACAGACCGCCCGGTGACACAACAGGTACCGCCGAAAACGTTTTTCTCGGTGCTTTGGGGCGAGTAAAGCAAGCTCAGGAGTAGTAGATCTATATAGGAAAAATAGAAAGACTACTGTGGAGAACATCTTCATAAAGGTTGAAATTCCCCAACGTCTGTCGAGAACGAAACCCTCCTTTCCACAATGGCGTCGACGAATATATGTCATGTGTCTGCTTGTGGTTGCGAAAGACACGGGTTCCAAACCCGCTGCTCACCTAATTTTCTTCCGGAGTAAGGCTGTTTCTTATAGAGCCGGATTCTTGACCTGAAAAACCTCAAAATCCCGATATGGCCAAAATCGGGATTCTTATAGACCCGGATTCTTTAGTTTTTCGGGTCAACATTTTCCAGTTTCAGAAATCCGGTCGACTTTCACCCGGATTCTGATGCAGAATCCGGGTGAAAGCCCAACCGGATTTTCTCACCCGAAAAATTCAATTCAAACGCTGGTTACGCCGCCCGGCTCACACACACACGCACACACACAGCACAGCACAGCACAATACAGCGGCTACCGCAGATGCGTGTCGCAGTGCCGGCGCTCTTAGGGCTGCTGGGCGTCGCCCGCCTCGGCTGTGCACTTGTATTGCCCGCGGGACGTGTGGTTCACCGCCAAATGGCCGAGACAGCAACCGAAAGTGGTGGTATCGATGTGCCGGCTGCCTTCGCCACCACGGCGGTAGCTACTGCCTCCCTGCAGCAGCTGCAACGTAGCGTCGCCGTCTGGGACGTTATCATGGAAGACTTCGAAGACGATCTAGAGCTGGATACAGAGGACGATGAAGCGTCGAGGGAGGTGAAGAGGCGGCGTGTGTACGTTCGTAAAGACTACACGAAGTCGGGATGGTGGCAGGAGCTCATGGAGCTGCGAGAGACAGGCGAGACAGATCACACGACCCGGGAAGCGCGGCGTTTTCGCAACAACTTCCGCGTCCCCTACCCGTTTTTCGTGCACTTGGTGGAGCTGGTGAGGGACAGAGACTGGTTCCCAACCGGGGAGTCGGATGTCACGGGTCGCCAAGCCGTCCCTGTTGAGTTGAAGGTGAGCAAAGACGATGAAATGCTGCACTTCTCGAAAAATGGACCGCTGGCACCGGAGTGCCGGCGGCGGCACAGCATGCGTTTGAAAGGTGTACACCGATAAGGGCTGTGGCTGCGATCTGCTCTATATCCCTTGTCCGCCTCTACCCCAGTACATTGGGTGGTGCGCATGCATTCTTCGTTGTTCTGCACACTTCGTGCCTAGTCTTAAGTTCATTTAAAAGGTTGAGTCCCTCCCTTGTAGCCGGATGAAAAAAAACCTCATGTTTTGAAATGGTCCGCCGTCGCATAGAGCGCCGGCCGCACCACGGTCGGCGCTGGTTTCGAATACATAAGGTGTACAACGTAGAGGGTGGTTGCTGCTGTGCTGTACACCCCTTTTCTCCAGCATTCATCATCTACAGCGGCCGCGTGTGGTGCGCATGTATACTTCGTTCCTCTCCACACTTTCGTCTAAAGTTGGTTTAGAAGACCCGACCACAGCAGCAGTGGGAGTCCTCTCCCTTGTTGCCGGCGCTGGTCGGCAGTAGGGTGGTACAACATGTACAGCAGTCGAAAACAAAACAAAACGTTGGCAACCGCTAGGGCGAAGCCAGGGGTTGTTTTGCACGCGGGTCAGTTTACTGTCACCAGCCACCATGTGCTCACAAGCCAACAATGCAAACGTAGAGAGAAACACGCCGCGCGCAAGCCACAGCAGTGTCGTGGTCAAGCGTGTTAAACTCTCGAATGGTCAACTGCCGAGTGTGTGACAAACCAGCACAGCCCCGGGGTTGTTGTAGAGGTTGGAAAAAATCAATTGCGACCTACATGCTCCATGATAGAGGCCGGCCGATGGCGTACAGTTTTCAAAATGTTGAACGTTGAGGCAGCCACCAAGAAACAAAAAAACAAGCTAACACTCAGCGTAGCTGCTGCAGCTGCCCCTGTCGCGAGCGCAGGGGTGACTGCGGCGCGCGCGTACGCCACTCATATTTTCAATTTTCCGCAGGGGACCCGCGGCCTGAGTATATTTCCTGAGTTCAAAGCTAAGAACGCTGTTCCTCACGAAAAAGCAACGGATTTATCCGCGCGTTGTTGCTTTCCTCCGCCGCATACGCAGGTGCTGGCCTGTCTGCAGATACTCAGCAGAGGAAATGTGTTCGCAGATATCTACCACATGTCCTTCATCAGCTTTCAGACGGTGGCGTCCACCTTCCACCGCTTCTGCAAGTACTTCGCGGCGGAGCTGTACGACGAATATGTCTACCTGCCGACTGGGGAGGACCTGAGGAAAGTCATGGAGCAGTACGATCGCATAGGTTTCCCCGGAGCCGTCGGGTCCACGGACGTCACCCACATCTACTGGGGCATGTGCCCCTACAACCAAGCCCGCATTTATACGGGCAAAGAGGGGAAGCCTACCGTCGCTTTTCAAGTTACGGTGGACCATAGCGGGCGCGTTCTGGCGGTGACCCGAGGGTTTACGGGGGCGACGAACGACAAGACCATCATCCGCTACGACAAGGCGGTGACGCGCATCCGGACGGATCCTGTGTATACGGAGCAGAAGTACAAGCTGTACGCGCAGGATGGACAGCAGTTCGAGGAAAAGGGGTGCTATCTGCTGGTGGACAATGGGTACCACAAGGTGAATCTTCGACGAGGAGAGAGCCCCGAGTGTGTGTCGTGTGTGTGTGCGCGCTGTGTGTGTGTGCGTGTTGAGTGTGTGTCAATGCGTACCGCCGTCTCGTACGTGTACGTATCTAGTATCTACCATCTTTTTCCTATTTTCCTGGTAGTTGCCAGCGGCGCTTTTTGCATTTTTTTTTGTTCTTGGTAAGCGGCCGGAACAGTTTCTGCAACCTTCTGTGCGTCGCCGGGGAAAGAAAGAAACACTTGCCCAGACGGGTTCGTCTCCGGAAGTTCGATTTTTTGTGATGTTTGATTCCGCGACAGCAGTCAACTAGGCCCTCTGCGGCGCGGCGTTGGCAGATTGCGGCTTCTCTTGTAAAGAAAAATACCAACCACTTGACAACACCAATACAAGGAGAGAAAGGTCCGCGGTATTGGAGAAATCCTTGGCGTGAGAACACTATGAGGTCTTAACCGCGTGCTTAATTCTCTTCCCCTCTACCTCTGCCCGTTGCCCTCTTGCTCTCCCGCCCGCCCGCCCCCCCGCTCTTCCCCGCAAACTACCCCTTCCCTTCCGACAGTGGAGGACTCTCATTCCCCCTTCCAAGTGCCCGATCGACCGTGGCGACCTCATCTTCTCGAAGAGGCTCGAGAGCGCTCGCAAGGACGTCGAATGCTACTTCGGGATCCTCAAAGGGCGCTTTCGAATCAACAAGCTGGCCATCGGCTTTCACAAGCAGGAATACATCGACAACGTGTTCTTCACCTGCTGCATCCTCCACAACATGCTGCACAGCTTCGACAACCGGGGGGACATGAGCGAGGAGCCCAACTGGGCTGGGAGCGCCGGCCTGCACAACGCCGCGGATCGCGACCCCAACACGGACTACAGCTCGGTCGGGTCAATGGACGGTCAGCATGAGGCGGTCGAGGTGGAGACGGGCTTCGGGGCGCTGCGGTCTAAGTTGGTTACGAACTTCGTGTACCGCAGGGAAAAGAAGAGGGACATTGTGTGGCTGTCGTAGGGGAGGAAGGCGGTGCTGTTCTGGCCGTAGGTTTGACTCTAGGGTAACCATGTGCGAGCGTTGTGACGGTTATTTTTGCGGCAACAACGCGTTCGTGCACGTATATACAAGCTCACAGCCGGGAGATTGGTGGGGGTGGCGGGCAGCCAATTTCAGCAACACGTAGCATCGGCTGTGTGTACGGGCGCGGACTTTTTTTCGAAGTTTCACCAGAACACATAACTGAAACGTAGCGATACGCAGGGATTCACAGTTTCGAAGTAGGGATTCACAGTTTCGAAGTTTCATCAGAACAAAACACTGAAACGTGGCGATACGCAGGGATTCACAGTTTCGAAGTTTCATCAGAACCAAATACTGAAACGTAGCGATACGCAGGGATTCGCAGCCTGTGTCATGTGTACGTTGTCATCGGCGTGTACACGAAGCGGCCGCTCTTTCGAGTCCAAACCTGGACTTCGGGGTGGGGGTGGGGGGTGGGGGGTGGTGGGGGTGCATGAAGGGTCACGACCTGTCAATACGCGGCTCTGGTTAGTATGATGAGTATGTCGGGTGTGTTCGAAGTTTCATCAAAGCAATTTTAAACTGAAACTTCCGGTGCGCAGGGGCGTGATTGGATACATCTTTTTTCGCGTCTTTAAACACGAAGTTTGCTGTGTCGGTGTATGAGGTTTCAACTTAGCAAGGACCGAAGAAACGTCATGTGTGGGACCTCGGGGGCGAGCACCACGAACCGTTCTACTCTCTAATCTCTCTACATCACGAATAAACCTAGCGTTCACAGGCATCCACGCCCAGTCTGAAGGCGTGAAAGACGCACGTTGAGATCCCTCATTAGACGTGCTCAAATTTGGGATCCGTGTAGGCGCTACATACGTGCGCATCTCGGCCTCGCGCCGGCACAACAATGAAGCCGGAAAAAAATAAAAAAGTGTTTCAAGAAAATATCTGAATCTACAAACCATCCCGGAGAAAAAAAGTAGACCCCACCCAAACGGTGAGGCACCTACAATTGACCGCGTATCCGGACTAGCCAGCTTACCATAAGGAGCTCGGAAAGCCACACAAGAACACATTTGCATAGTCGTGCGCCCTCAAGCTTGACTCCCGAAGTCGAACATAAACTCTGCGCACGAACAACTTCAAAAGGAATGATTGTGAGAGCTAACTTGGCTCCGGCCAAATAAAGTTACATGTCCTACACGGCCGACGACGGACGGGTGATCCCTCCAAGCGCCAACTGAAACACACGACGAAAAAAACATCGAATCAGATACGCCCGCCAGGGATGTTTCCCCGCACGACAAAGCGGGCTTCTCGCGCTAAATTTTCTAAACAAGTTGTCACCGTAGACCTCCCCGCGGAGAAAGCCTAACCCTGGGGATGCTGTGCCGTAGCCCCACCACCTTCAGGCCCCGGTGTCTCGCTGTTGAGCGAGAAGCCCGGCAAGGCGGGTACGTCCGAGGTAACCTCTGGAGCGGAGGGACCCGCTAGGTCGTCGATGCCGCCTGAGACGAAATCAGCGGTGAACTGGCCGACGGGCATCTTGCGCATAGCCCGAATCTTCAGCTTGATGGCCTTAGCTTCGTGGCTTTCGCAGTATTGTAGATCGCCCTCAAGGTCTTCGATGGCCTGCTTCTTACGCTTGCGGCAGGCCTCCTCTTCCTGCAGCGCGCGCTGAGCGGTAGTGTTGTCGGCTACTCGCTTCACCGCATCGCGCATCTCCTTCGCCACTTCCAGTTGCTCCGTGTTCTGCCGCAGAAACTGAGCCCTCGCTGCATCACGGGACTGCCGCAGCTCTACCTCCTGTGTAGCCTTCTTCACCTTTGCTCGGCTCTGCGCTTCCCCGGCCCCCACAAACTGCCTCACAGCGCCTGCGTGCAACGGATTCTCCGTCAAGGATCCCTCGCCGGAGGATCCCTCGCCGCTGCCCCCACCTTCGCTGGCGGGACCTTTGGCCTTGCCCTTGCCCCCCTTCCTTTTCTTGCCGCGAGACGGAGGCCCGGAGCTCGCTGCGCACGTGTTGAGCTCCGTGTCTTCGTGTTCACCAGCCGGCCTCCCGAAAAAGCAGAACGTTAGGGTGAGCGGGTGCGTCCAGTTCGCGGGCCTCGGCCCGTATCCCAAGTTGCCGTCCCCACTTGAGCTGACCGCGTCATCGGAAGCGGCTTGTTTCGCGTTGATGGCCCCCTGTCGGGCGAGCCATCGCGGGTAGTCCGGCGAACCTTCCTCTGGCTCGGGCCCCAAAGAATCGTCGCTCCCCGTCCCCGCCTCTCCACCGCTCCCCGCCTCCACCGCACCACTCCCCGCCCCCACCGCACCACCGCCTCCCGCCTCTGATGAACCATCCTTCGTGTCCTCCACTTCCGCGGGCGACGTCTCCCCCGGTGCAGGCTCGCCGGCGGCACCCTCCTGCGTGCCGTCGGCGCCCTCTCCCTCCAAGCCTCCTCCGCAAGGTAGCTCCGGCTCTCCGTCCTCCTCCTTGACGGTAGCAGGGCTTGATTGCGAGGAGCGGGCCGGCAGGTAATCGCGCTCTTCGTCGAGGTCGACAACATCTTTAGGTTTCCCTAAATTCTTGCAGCGGACGATCCACAACTCGTCTAAGAGTGCAGAGAGCTGGTCGTTGTACTGCTGCCCGGACTTGAGCTGTCCCGCTGGTTGTCCAGGTTCGAGCCTAATTTCCAAGGGGTGCAAGAATGGTGCGCACGAGAAGAGAAGGAAAAGGAATGTGCGGATTACGGGGGAGACGTCACGGGGCAAGCAAGCACTTGTTCGGCATCACGCAAGAAGTCCCACGCTCTCCATGTCGAAGAAAAACATGCGGTCACTTTTGCGGGCAAGGTTCGCGTCTCTGTCTGCTTCACGTGACATTGGGCGTGAACAGCGCCGTACTGCTGTATGCGTGGTGCACCGCTTAACACCTGGGAGAAATAACACGCGGGCAAACAATTACCAGTACAGGGTACGTATGGCGCATTCAATCCCCAACGATAAAATAATTTTAAAACACAAACTTTGCTCCTGAAAAATACGTGATTCGTGGGGCCTTCGCACTATCTTAAAACTCACCCATCGAAAGCTGGGTTCACATCACGCCTGATGAGCAGGTAGTCCTCCATGTGCCTAGCCCACACCTTGGAGTCGTCCTTGTAGTACTTCGGCTCGCCTGCACACCGGGTTGGGGGCGAGGGGAGGAAACTTCGTGTGTGAGACTCGAGTTTCCAGCTGTTTACGGGATAAAATGCGCCGTCTGAACACAACAACAGCAGTGCCATGCTTTACCATCTCGACCCGCTGCTGTTTAGATTTCAAACGAGTACGTTCATGCGCGTTCTTTCTTTATCTTTGGTGCTGCGCGGGGAGATTATCACAAAACACATCCAGGCTAAGGTTAACCCCAACAGGCGCTGCACACTGCTGTTGCAGCACATGCGTAACGTTCAACCGATCAGCAGAGACAACAGACACGTGCACGAAAGAGACATGTACCGGGTTCACGATGAAAGAGAGAGGAGCGAGCGTGTGACGTTCAACCGAACAGCAGGTACAACAGACACGTGCACGAAAGCGACATGTACCGGGTTCAAGATGAAAGAGAGAGGAGCGAGCGCGCGGTGTGGGGGGTGACAAGCCTTGCGTCCTTTTTCCTTCGACCCACATTAACGGAGCATGGACCCAGGCTGCTGTAGTAGTACCATGGCTTACCTCTTCCCCTCCCGTTCACGTTGCTGCAGCCCAACAGCTCCTCTGTCAACCACCGAGGCAGCTGTACAGGAGAGCCTTCGAGCTCCCGCAGCCAAGCCAAAAAACCGGGAACCACGATTGTCTTGTAAGCGTGGGTCGCAGCTTTCTGTTTACTCTTCTTGTTTGTCAAGCCAGCGTTCCGCTTCACTCCCTGGCAAGCGTAGGTGGCGCAAACGCTCTGCAGCTGCAACATTATCTGCTTCTTCGTCATGCCGCCCTCGATGCAGTCGCCAAAGTGTGCGACAGCGGCCTTCGCCAATGGGTTGTAATTCAGCAAGAGCGCCTCAGGCTGCTCAGATGCACCTCCATCGGGCATGTTGTGCAATGGTTGTGTGGTCTGCCGCGTGAGGTCTGCTGCTGTGCGCGTGTATGTCGTGCTGGCACTTTTTACCCGCGCGTGCGCGCGCGCTGCATTTCAAAAATACATGACAGTCCAGCAAAAAATCCGCTGACTAAAATCCGGTTCCTGTAAGAAGGGTCGTACGTTTTTCCCAGCCGGATTATTGTCCGGCCGAAAAAATCGATTTTTCAGATCAAGAATCCGGTTCTGTAAGAAACAGCCTAATATGGAAAAAGAAAAAAGGTGGGTGGGCCAAGAAACGATGCAGTGTCTATCGAACTCGAAATTTCTGGCAATGCGTGGCGGAAGTGGCGAACCCGCACACACGCACAGAAGATTGTTGGAAAAAAAGGTGATACTACTCGCCGCCAGCCGGTCGGGTTCTGATTACCCCAAGAAGACTTCTCTTGTCTAGCAAACAAGAAAAAGCCTCGAAAAAGGGGGGGGTAATGTGGAGACCACCTTCAAAAGGGTAGAAACTCCCCAATGCCTGTCGAGGACGGAACCCTCTTTTCCACAATAATACCCGTTCGAGATATACCCTGGAGTCTTTTCAGTGAGTGGAGGAAATCCGGCTGGGTACTGGACTTATTTCGAGTCTTTTTTTAAGTCTAGACACTTGAGAGTCTGGGTCTCGATAGGGTTGATGCAGATACGGATTCCCGGGCGTTCTCGATTCTGGATAAGATTTGACTTCCCTGCCTCGAATCAAGTCCTGTGTGTTGCATGAATGACATGCACAGAGCCATGTACTTTGTGGCACATACCAATTTTTAGGGTAGCTTCCGAGCTGTGGGCACAATTCCGGTGCCACTCCAACATGCAGACTGATAAATGAGAGACTGTTCTGCGGGTCGTTCCTCAGAATTCGATTCGCTGGTGTCGTCGTGTTTTGTGTTGTTCACGGCAGGAGGCGCGGAAGGGCAGATGTTTGAGATCTTCGGAGGGCTGCTGTAACTGGACATGTCGCACGTTGATCGTTAGCATTGCCAATGGTGGATTATTATTGACAATTTGGTTGATTTCCTCTCCGGGATCTCCAGAAAGTACCCTCGGCGTGAACTAACAGCTGGCTCCCTTTCGGCGAGCTTGGGAGGCGCGTGGGGGGCGATGCAGAGTGCCCTCTACTCCGTTCCTCCTTGCTCCTCTCGCCACACCTCGTCAAATCCGATGGTCGCATTCACACCACATCCACCCGCTGTCATCGCTTTTCCCGGTGCCATGCTTGATAAAAGTGTCGAAATGCTGCTAAATAGCGTTTGCCCCACCTAAATGCAAAGTAAACAACGAAACGCGAATAAAAAACAAAAACACAGGGAATGTCGGGTATGAAAACAGCCGCCGGCGGCGGCGGTGGCGGTGGCGGCAGGCAGGTCCAAGACGGGTCCTTCTTCATCGGGGTGCTCCGGAGCAAGATGAACGACGTCCGCGCCGAGCTGGGGCGCCTGCAGGCCGAGATAGACCGGCACGAGAAGAGCGTCTCGCAGCAGGGGCACCTGGAGCGCACGTACGACACGATGTTGCAGGTGAGTGAGGTTGATGCTGCACGGATGTAGGTTGTGCGAGTACCAAGATCTTGCTTTTTGAATTGGCACAATAGCACGTTTGTGTGTGTGTAACCACGGAAGATGTGTTTCTTTGCCTACGCTGAGAATGGAGGAGGAGGAAGAGGAGGAGGAGGAGGAGGAGGA
>CACKRE030001139.1:11191-26537 GCA_902602495.3 Ectocarpus sp. CCAP 1310/34 | reverse complement strand
GGAGGAGGAGGAGGAGGAGGAGGAGGAGGAGGAGGAGGTACTCCATAGAGGTTGTAACCGTTCTTGGTACGAAGGCAGCAATAACATCGAACAGCTGCAGCAGTCCTGTAAGCCTAAGCCCAGACTCGGTCGCGCGACTTACCTCATGTTTGCGACGCGGCGTACTACATGAGATAATACATACACCGCGTTTAGTTTGGTGAAGGGGAGAGTTCGAAGTCACTCCTCATCGTTCGACTCGAAGATTTCGAGACACTGCTATTCACGAACAGAGGAGTCTGGGTCGCGCACGCGGGATGGTAATGTGCACGTCTAGTCGGCAAGTAGAAGAATGCAAAAGCTGTTTCCACTGGCATGTACTGCGACGACTCTTTCTTCCCCACTAGCACCGAGAGGCACGCGATTCACAGACAAAAAATGACAGCTATTGCGCCTTTGGGTCAAAGATCCGGGGCAGGTCACTTCATGGAGACTGGGCCGGAGGCGCACTAGCGACGTGGTGGTGCAGTTTTGTGCATATTGTTCATTGTGCCATAATTGGGGCAACTGTTTTGAGTAGCATGGTATTCCGTACTTATTATACCATGCTTTCGCTTTCGATCTTACAGACCACATTCCACAAGACAATATTCTAAGAGCTCGTTGTTATTCTTTGTGCCTCACAGCATCCCTTTTAGTTGTTTGAATTTCTTCGAGTCCGAACCACTTGACCCACTCTACGCCCACAGCGTTTGGGCTCATGTTTCTGTGTTTATGGCCAGCTGAAAGAAAATGCGCCCCGTCAGCAAATGCGTATCGCATGATATCCCACGGAAGTATAGGATATCAAAGCGTGATCTTTGGTAGTTTCCGCCTCATTCCCCACGTGGGATGGAAATACACGACGAGAGGTGGTCTCGACTACACCCGCTTTTCGGCAGGCGGCCGGAAGGTAGGTAAGACGTGCACCCTACTGTAGCGGATCTGCATACAGAAACGACCGTGGGGCTATCGTCATCATCATCTTTGCGACCCTCAAAAACGATGGCTCGGACACGGAACTAGTTGCCGATAGCAAGGGGTAGAGAAGCGAAGCACCCACTGTCAAGGCGTTAAGCTCACACCACCAATCCGATCGATGCCCCCCCCCCCCCCCCNNCCCCCCCCCCCAGCGCCCCACCATGCCCATCTGCCCGTTTTTTCTCCATACATGAACCGCGAAAAAACGTTGCGCTTTGTTTTCTTGCACCGCCTCCGGTATCACAGGACGTGAAGGCGCTGGAAGGCACTCTGGCGGACTACAACCTGGCCGTGGATAAGGCTAGGACCACCGCGGACCCCTCCGAGATCACCAAGTATCTACACGACCTGGAAGACCGGAATAGGTGTGACCACTAAGCGTGGCTAGGGGTGGCTTAGTGTGCCTAAGTGTGCCTATGCGCGGCTATGTGTGATTAAGTGTGAGCAAGCGTGGCTAAGTGTGGCAAAGTTTGGCTATGTTACGGCTAAGTGTTGCTAAGCGTGAGTATGCGTGGCTATGCGTGGCGAAGTGTGGCGAAGTGTGGTTAAGTGTGACTTATGCTGGTTTATATGTGGCTAAGTGTGGCTAAGTGTGACTAAGTGCGGCTAAGCGCGGCTACGTGTGGCTAAGTATGGCTATGTGTGATTACGTCTGAGAAAGTGTGGAGATGTGTGACCAGGTGTGGCTAAGTGTCGCAAAGTGTTGAATTGTGTCATTAAGTGTGGCTGCGCGTGACAAAGTGTGGTTAAGTGTGGCTACGCGTGACTAGGCATGGCTTAGCGACTAACTGTAGCAAGTTGTGGCTAAGTGTGGCTGAGTGTGGCTAGGCAATGCTACTAGCCGGGCCCGGAGCGGAAGCACGGGGTGCATACCATTGAGGGGACAACCAATATCACGCATATGCGTGGGCAAAACTTACGGATTAGATAATTGTTAGTCCGCAAGGGCGTGCGAGACAGTTCTGGACTGTCCTTCTCCCGCTTTCGAAGCAAGCGGGAACAACGTGCGAAGTGTTGCGGTGTTTATTGACGGACTTGCCGAAGGCGGCGTTCTTATTGCAAAGAAAGGTTTACTCTGTACGAAACGACTACCACCCATAGGGTAGCGAGGCTGAATCACAACAGTGCCCAAGTACTCAATTCCGCAAAGATTCATATCGAAACTGCCCCCCCCCCCTCCCCCCCGTCGGACGAGTTGCGGCCAAGTACCGATTGCCGAGCCTGGTCGAACCGCCGCCCACCCAAAACCATTTTCCCTTACCTGCGCGCGCACCGTTAGGCGTGAGGCCCAAGGGCTGGACGAGATCTTCCTGGCCAAGCAGCAGCACGAACGGGAAACACAGGAGTTAGAGGCAGAGATGGAGGCAGTACACGGCCGGGTGAGACGGAAGTAGTGGTGGAACAACCGACACCGACAAGAGGAAAGAGTGCCTCTTTGTCCTGAGATCGGGACATGAACAAAACGTGCAGGAGGAGGGTTTGTCTGAGGGCGAAACGCAGACGTGAACGACACCTTCAGTACCCCCCCCACCCCCCACCCCCTACGGTCTCCACCCTTGGGCAAGTAGGAGTAAGTGCAATAGGATCTTGCTCCATCACCGAGAAATCAAAATGTGCAATACCATCACGCTTCGTAAACCACTCGTTAACCTTACCCCTCGTTGCCTTTCGTTTCGTTTCATTTCGTTCCAAGAAGCAAAACATGTAACGCCTTCCATGTCTGTTCACGGCCGACCTCGACTGCTCACTACAACCCACAAATCGATAACAACGAAACAAACGCAACGGAACGCTTTTCGTGGGAGGATAGATGGAAGAGAAGATCAACACCCTGGAGCCAGAGAAGCTCCACGAGTACCGGGTCCTCCTCCAGCGGAACAACCACCTCCAGGTGGCGTACGGCACCGAGTTTTTCGGCGTCAAAAGCGCGTTGTCGTCGTCATCGCTTGGTTCGTTGGGTACGGTAATGCGATCGTTTTTTCGGCATCGAATGCGCGCTGTCGTTGTCGTCATTTCCTAATTCTTCGTGGCAGACGTCTCACGTCGTTTGTGAGTTCTTCGCTTATCGGCGGTCGGTCGCGTTTTTTCGCTGGCGCGATTGACTGCAACCGCAGCCGTGCCGGTGTGGGGACACCTACATCCGGAAACCACTTCAACAACCGTGCCTGGTGCGTAAGGGGGGGTTGGATGCGACGCGGGATAGATTCGGATAGAATACCCAACCCCTGCCTGGACAAATTGTTCTAAGCTGGAGTGTGTTCTTGTGTGTTTCCGGAAGAGGCGAGCAATACGGGAGGGAAATTGTATCAACTATGTTGCGAAGTACAGGCGTCCCGCGGATTATATACTGCTCCAAGCGGTGGCGTTTTCGGTGCTCGTCGGAGGGGTAGTTGCTCTTCTCGTTTGGCTTCCGGTAGATGCGGATTGCTACTGAAGTGTTGGTCTTGGAACGGTACCTAGCAGCAAGGCCAGCATGCTGCTGGCAGAAGCACACGCAACGAGCGAGAAGGAGGGGGGAGAGGCAGAATCAAACTGTGATCCCGGATCCCGGATCCCGGAGCGACGTTGCGGTGGAGAATGAGAGAAGAAAACCCTCGGTAGAGCGTCCCGCTGCTGCTGCTGTTGGTGCTGCTGCTTCCAAGAGCGGGCAACGACTGGGTACCACCTCACCTGGCGCCGATGAATCTTCCAAGTCCTGATGAAACGGCGTGTGTGACATCTTGTGGTAGAGTTAGACATCGATCGATCTTAAGACTACTAAAGATACGTACGGCTGTTAAACCATTGTCCCATTATTCCCGCTCACAACAAACATCCCTCGTTTTTTTTCGTGTCGAACCTCGCTTCGCCGAGACAAACTGAAAACTTGCATTGGTGACTTGCCTCCCCCCCACCCCCGACGCTCCCGTTCCCACTCCCCCAAAGCCACCGCGCCCCCCCCCACCTCGTTCAACCCCCCTCCCCCATGACCGTTGTCGCATAACCCCTATACCGCTTCCGCAGGCGGAAGTCGCCGCGAAGCAGGCGGAAGCTGACCGGCTGTCGGCAATGATCGGGCAACACGAGAGCAGATCCCAAGGCGCGGGGGGCGCGGCTCTGCGTGGGGAGTACCAAGTGCTGGAGAAGTCCGTGGGGGCCCTGCGGCGGGAGCGGGAGAACCTTTCGCAAGACCTCGAGATTTCGAACATGAACCCCAAAGACGTACGTGCGACTGGTGGTGTGTGCTATTAATCGCGTTGCGTTTTTTTTTTTCGTTGTGCGCACGGTAATCGGTCTGGTGGGTGCGTGCCGCAGGTTCTGTCGGTGTGGTTCCGCTTGGGTTGTGTGAATGGATGGTTGCGAGAGCTTTCGTAGACTTCGCCAGCCCCCTCGCGCGCTCTGGTTGTTAAGCCAAAATCAACTCAAATCAGCCAATCATCATCCTCATAACACAACAAAAAGCCCATTAGACTCATACACAAATCCACCAAAAACGTTACCTCCAAACCAGATTCGCTTGTTGCCGTCTCTGTCAAAATCTTTTTTTTTGTCAAGGCTCGCGACCGCCTCCTGAGCAAGGTTAAGGCAGACCAGGAGCGCCTGAAGCAGCTCGACGCTCGTGCCGCGGAAACGACCGAGGAGGTAGTTCGCATGAAGGAGAGACTGGAAGACCTCGAGTCGGACCTCAAGGCAGACAGAAAGGGGGACGTGGCCCAGAATAAGGTGATCTGATATCATGTGGATGTGCCTCGATTTCGATTTGTTCATCCGTGTTTTTTGTTTTTTTGTGCTTACGCTGGTGTTGGCGCTGCGGAAGGTGGGGAGTTCTGGCTTGGGGCAGGAGGTGATCCAAAGTGATAACTAAATAGCGTATTGTGAGTTGTTTTTGAGGTCGAAAAGGGAGTGTACGGTCTGCTGACGTGGTGAAAAATGAACGTGGTTTCGTGTGTTTCTTAGGGCGTGTACCGCGCCGTGGTGTGGCGCGACGCACGTGGAGCGTACAGATGGGACTTTACGTGATTTATTGAGCGTGGTGTTCTGTGGGGCGTTGTGATGTCGTGTGACTTGATGTGGTGTGACGGGGTTTAACGTGATACCTTGTATCGCTCCCCCCCCCTGAAATACGTAGAATAATAGCGCACCTTTTTCGCAGCTAGCTGCAGCAAGTACGAGGGAATCGACAGTAGCAACAACGACGGAAGGGTTGCCATTTCGAAGAATATTTTCGTACAATTTCCACAGCGGGAAGGAGGGAGCAGCAGTAACGTCCCACTCGACTATCGACTATCGGAAACCAAAAACTACAACAAACACATCAACATCAACTAACCAACCAAACCGCCAACCGACGCAAAAGGTGGAGGTTCTACAGAAGCGGGACAAGGAGATGACGGACTTCATAGACAAGTTCGACCAAACCAAGCAGGAGGCCCTCGACGACCAGCGATCGGCAAGGTCCACGATCGTCGGCCTCCTGGAGCACATCAGCACAGGCCTCGAGTCTCAGCACCACATCCCGGACAAGGGCGGCATGAGGGTGAGCGAGCCGCGCACAGCTTACAGCCGCTGCTCCGCAATTGGGGGAGAAGTTTGGACGGTTGTTTTGTTCACATTTAAGGCCGGTTTTTGCTTGGTGCCTTGTAACATCCGTACCGGTCCAACTGACGCGGACGTTATCCGCGGTAACGGGTATGCCTTTTTCCCCTCAGCTCTTGATATATGATTAAGCCCAAAGGACACCGAAAGGTTAAACCGAGAAGGTTAAACCGAAAAACCGAAAAAGTTAAGCCGAAAACGTGAAACCGAAAGGATTACGCCGAAAAGGATAAACCGAAACGTGAAATCGAAAACGTGAAACCGAAAAGGTTACACCAAAAAGGACCGAACAGGTTAAGCCCAAAAGGTCCCGCCAAAAATATTGAACCGAAACCGAAAAAAAAGGTTAAGCCGAAAAGATTAACGTGAAACCGAAAAGGTTGCACCGAAAATGTTTCACCGGAAAGGACCGAACAGGATAAGTCCAAAAGGGTCAGCCAAAGAGATTGAACCGAAACCGAAAAAAAGGGTTTCCCGCTCGGTCACCTAAAGCCTTGTGTCTACAATAGACCGCGGTAACCTCTACAGCAACTCCCCGTTTCGTCTCACAGAACAAGTGAACTCCACTACGTCGCCACACCTCTCTTCTGGTAACCCTTTCCTCCTCAGAAACTTCCCCGCTAATTCTTGTTTGCTTAGAGCTGTACGATTCAGTCCTGCGCCACAAACCCCAGATTTCCTTCGTTCAATCTTACACATTGAACCGAAAAAATCGAAAAGTTAAGCCGAAACGTGAAACCGAAAAAGGCTAAATCGGAAAGGATAAACCGAAACGTGAAACCGAAAACGTGGAACCGAAAAGGTTACACCGAAAGATTGACACCGAAAAAGACCGACAAGGTCAACCCGAAAAGATTTAACCAAAACCGGAAAGAAAGGTTATGCCGAAAAGATTTACCAAAAACCCGAACAAGTCAAGCCGAAAACGTGAACCGAAAAGGCTAAGCCGAACAGAGTAAGCCAAAAACTTGGAAACCAAAAACAACTGTTACACCGAACGATTACATCGAAAAGGACCGAAATGGTTCAGCGGAAAAAGATTTAACCGAAACCGGAAAGAAAGCTAAAGTCGAACGATTTAACCGAAAAACCGAAAGGTGAAACCGAAAACGTGAAACCGACCGAAAAGGTTACACCGAAAAGATTAAATCGAAACCGGAAAGAGTGGATAAGCCGAAAATATTAAACCGCAAAAAACGAACAAGGTCAGCCGAAAACGTGAAACCGAAAAGTTTAAGCCGGAAACGTGAAACCGACAATGACCGACAGGGTCAAGCCGAACAGGTTAAGCCGGAAAAATTAGACCGAAACAAACGAAAACAATTAAGCCCAAAACATGAACTCGAAAAGTTAAGCCGAAAAGGATAAACCAAAACGTGAGGAAATCGAAAGCGCGAAACAGAAGGGTGTACCGAAAAGGTTAAGCCGAAAAGATTAAATCGAAACCGAAAGGAGAGGATAAGCCGAAAAGATCAACCGATAAAAACGAACAAGGTCAGCCGAAAATATTAAACCGCAAAAAACGAACAAGGTCAGCCGAAAACGTGAAACCGAAAAGTTTAAGCCGGAAACGTGAAACCGACAATGACCGAAAGGGTCAAGCCGAACAGGTTAAGCCGGAAAAATTAAACCGAAACAAACGAAAAACAATTAAGCCCAAAACATGAACTCGAAAAGTTAAGCCGAAAAGGATAAACCAAAACGTGAGGAAATCGAAAGCGCGAAAAAGAAGGGTGTACCGAAAAGGTTAAGCCGAAAAGATTAAATCGAAACCGAAAGGAGAGGATAAGCCGAAAAGATCAACCGATAAAAACGAACAAGGTCAGCCGAAAATATTAAACCGCAAAAAACGAACAAGGTCAGCCGAAAACGTGAAACCGAAAAGTTTAAGCCGGAAACGTGAAACCGACAATGACCGAAAGGGTCAAGCCGAACAGGTTAAGCCGGAAAAATTAAACCGAAACAAACGAAAAACAATTAAGCCCAAAACATGAACTCGAAAAGTTAAGCCGAAAAGGATAAACCAAAACGTGAGGAAATCGAAAGCGCGAAAAAGAAGGGTGTACCGAAAAGGTTAAGCCGAAAAGATTAAATCGAAACCGAAAGGAGAGGATAAGCCGAAAAGATCAACCGATAAAAACGAACAAGGTCAGCCGAAAACCTGAAACCGAAAAGGTTAAGCCGAAACGTGAAACGGAAAAGAAACATGAAACCGACAAGGACCGAAAAGGTCGAGCCGAAAAGGTTAAGCCGGGAAGATTAAACCGAAACAAACGAAAATTTAAGCCGAAAACGTTAAACCGAACAGGATAAACCAAAAACGTGAAACCGAAAGCGTGAAATAGAAAAGGTAAACCGAAAAGGATAAGCCGAAAAGGTTGAGTAAACCGAAACCGATAAGATCGAGCCGAAAAGATTTAACCGAAAAAAACGAAAAGGTCAAGCCGAAAACCTGAAACCGAAACGGTTAAACCGAAAAGGATAAACCGAAAATGTGAAACCGAAAGCGCGAAAAAGAAAAGTTTAACCCGAAAAGGACAGACAGGAAAGAAAGGATAAACCGAAAAGGTTACCGTAAGGATGCGAGAGAACGCACGGGGGTACGATCGATTTTTAAATGATTTAGCTCTACTTGGCTTTTTGTCGCACCGCCGTGCGATATCATCACCGGTACGTGCGATATCTCCGGTCCCCGTGAGATAATCGAATCGAATTATTTAGTTGCTGGAATTTCATCGCACGGGGGCTGGGATATCACCGGCACGTACGTGCGATTGAACAATAAACCCTACAGCAGCAGTACCGTAGTCCAGTGAGTGCTCTCGACCAATACCCCCCGTGCCACAACTAGCTCTGAATCGTGCGATACCCAACATGTCACGGTCGTACTGCAAAACACACTCACGGTCGGTGCTAGCACACACCGAACACAGAGAACACACACATCTTGCATATCATACGTATATCATACGAGACACGGCGGGTTCAAACGCGACGAAATACGACAGACAGTGATTGCGCGCCACCGAGTGGTCGCTTGCACAAGCACACCGTGCCACTCTCCGTGGCAGCATGTCAGCTACCACGGCCTCACAGGCTAGTGCTGCTGCTGCTGAATGAATAACGTGAAGTGACCAATGACAGTCTCCTCTGACTCCTTGTTTTTGTCATGTTGTCCAGCGTTTCAATAGGTGGTACGCGATGCTGCCATACTTACAGCACAACACCGTTCACGATACCGCGAAGTACCTCCTGCGCAGTGATTGTCCCGCAGCCACTCGGGGCTCGGTATCGGTGCCATCGCACCCCCTTGCGGTATCACCGAACCCTGTGCGACAATCGAATTAAGTCACTTGATTCTTGGTTTTTTATCGTACGGGGGTACGATATCACCGGCCGGTACGTGCGATATCACCAAACCGTGCGCTCTCTCGCATGCTTACGGTAAGCCGAAAAGGTTGAATAAACCGAAACCGACGAAAAGAGTAAACCGAGAAAAACTTAAAAGTTAAGCCGAAAACGTGAAACCAAAAAGGTTAAGCCGACAAGGATACGCCGAAAACGTGAAACCGAAAGCAAGCGCGAAACAGAAAAGGTTAAGCCGAAAAGGACCGAAAAGGAGAAGTAAGCCGAACAGGTAAAACCAAAAAGGTTGAATAAACCGGAACCGACAAGGTTAAGCCGAAAATGTGAAACCGGAAAGGTTAAACCGAAAAAGATTAACCGAAAATGTGAAACCGAAAAGGTTGAAACCGAGAAATTTCTCCGAAACGTGAAACTGAAAACGTGAAACCGATAATGACCGAAAAGGATACGCCGAAAAGGTTAACCCGAAAAGATTAAACTGAATATAACGAAATAGTAAAGCCGAAGATGTGAAACCGAAAAGGTTAAGCCGAAAAGGACATACCGAAACGTGAAAAGCGATAAACCGAAAAGGTTACACCGAAAAGGACCGAAAAGGTGAAGACGAAAACATGAAGTCAACCGAAACCGAAAGGTTAAGCCGAAAATATAAGACGGAAAAAAACGAAAAGGTGAAGCCGAAAACGTGAAACCGCAAAGGACCGAAAAGGTTAAGACCGCAAAGGACCGCAAAGGTTAAGCCGAAAAACGGCAAAGGTTGAGCAGAAGAGATTAAACCGAAAAGAACGAAAATGTTTAGCTGAAAACGTGAAGAAACCGAAAAGGTTAAGCCGAAAAGGATAGACCGAAAACAAACGTAAAACCGAAAGCAAGCGTGAAACCGAAAAGGTTAAGCCGAAAAGGACAAACCGAAATTTGAAAAGCGTGTAACCGAAAAGACGGAAAAGGTAAAGAAAGGTTAAGCCGAGAAGTTTAAACCGAAAGAACAGACAAGGTTAAGCCGAAACGTGAAACCGAAAATGTTAAGCCGACAAGAAAGATGAACCGAAACATGAAACCGAAAACGGGGAACCGAAACGTTAAAGCAAAAAGGATAAATAAACCGAAAGCGTGAAACCGGAAAGATTAAACCGAAACCGAAAAGGTTACATCGATAAACCGAAAGCGTCAAACCGAAAAGCTTAAACCGAAAAGCACCGAAAAGGTAACGCCGGAAAGATTAAACCAAAGCCGGAAAGGTTACAAATAAACAAAACAATACGAAAATGTTGAGCCGAAAGCGTAAAACCGAAAAGATTAAACCAAAACCGAAAACACACCCACGTTTACACCCGGAGTTCGATTCTCAGTACTGACGTGTACCATACAACAGATAAGGCTTTATCTCGATATTAATCAGGTCATGCATAACTCACCTGGGCAGAGATGGTGCAATGTATGTGCAGAGAATGATCTATGTAGGACAGCAGTCAAGCAGCAGTACGCCTGGAGGGCGATTGACGACGTCCAACAGCGATCACACAATTCCTTGCAAGCTTGGTAACGATGTATTGTATCAGGTTCAGCACTCACAGGGATTCGCACTTGGTGAGCAAAGGCACAGGATATGGCTCAATTGATCTTTTGCTTCGGGGGCGGTGTCAAGTGAGACACCCGGGTTGATGATCGGGCAATCGCCAGAGGAGGAGGCGTTTGCCCTAGGGGTCAGGGGACAATTCCCTGATGAACCCTTCTAGCAGGCTGGATCATCGGTGGAACATATTGCCTGTTCAGTTCCCTGATCATTCATGTCAGTCTGCGCCCTCCGAATACTCGCGACCATCGCGAAGTATTCGTCATCGTAATTTCGGAGCCGGTGAGGGCGCCAGAACAGTAGAACAGTAAGACATAAGGTACTCAGTAAGACGAAAAGGATAAGCCGACGTTTGCTGCCCCTGCGCCTTCCCATGGAGGCTACCGCACCCACTCACGGTAGTGTGATTTGATGCGGATTCGGGGGACTATGTTGACCCAGGACCGATGTAGATGACACGACAACCTTGATTACCTTCTCAAGCCCAGAGAAGAAGCTGTGCCACGTATCGACAATTCGGAGACACTTCGATCACGGTCGCGGCCCGGTGACACCTGCTCCCTCCTCTTGTCTCTACCGTAGGCGTGCTAAATTCTGCCAAATACATGCAGACATAATTGCGGATCTTGGTGGGGTGCCGAAACCAATAACCTCCCTTGTTTAGATAATGCACATACCATCATAGAACGCCTTCCGTTCGGGATGATACC
The DNA here is from genome assembly GCA_902602495.3 of Ectocarpus sp. CCAP 1310/34. Lineage (NCBI taxonomy): Eukaryota > Phaeophyceae > Ectocarpales > Ectocarpaceae > Ectocarpus > Ectocarpus sp. CCAP 1310/34. The sequence continues at coordinate 15,314 of CACKRE030001139.1, read as the reverse complement.
ACAGTCGAAGGGAATGTATTAAGCCATAGTCTTTTCAGAGATGGGGGGAAAACCTCTGATGTTGTTGTTGTTGTTGTTGTTGTTACCGCCGCCAGGAAATGGAAGACGAGAAAAGCTTCAAGGACAAGCAGCTCAAGAGCTCTGAGGCCACGATGCGGCGGCTGCACCAAGACAAGGAGAAACGCCTCCAGGAGATGGAAAAAGTCAAGACTCTCGACGAAAAGGTGGCCGAACTCACTGAGAGAAGCGAAGTCATTGCTATACGCACGGCGGTATTGACAACAGACGGGATGCGGAGGGGGCGGGAGAGCAGGAAGTAGTTGGGATGTGCGGTACGTTTAGGCAACAATAGCGACAATCATATACACTTCTCAACCACTCCCTCTCCAACATCGCGTAAGCTGCCGAAAGGTATGTGATCATCTTCCCGGTTGAACCCCGACGAATGGTTTATTGTTGACAACAAACTATACCACCTACACGTTAGTATGTACCGATGTTTTGTTTTTGCTTGCAGGGGCCCTGCGGCAACCAAACCAAACCAACCAAACCCAACCAACCAAACCAAAACCATCCCCGAGAAGCTGTTTTCGTTCTTCCGTCTGTCCGATCGCCGCCGAAGGTAGCCATGCCCGCCAACTTCGTCACAGTGGCGAAGCGTGGTTGGGCTCCTGCTGTCGCTCCTCGTTGTCGAAGGGCGGCTGTGTGTTGACGTTCCCTTGTTTTGTGGTCACCGGTGAATGTCGCTGCAGCTGTTTGCTGGTTTGCGCTCCCCCCCCCCCACCCCGATGTTTGCCATCGGGGTTGGGTTTTCGTCGCTTGGCAACGACGTTGTAAAACAAGTCAATTCACTTCGTGAACTCGGCAACCAGGTTACCGTTTTTTTACTTGTTTTTTACGCGAGAACCATACTAGTGGTCGAGTAGATCATGTTGTGCGGGGTCGAGAACCCTCACTTCGCGCAAGGGGGATGATCGCACCACGTTGTGTTAAAATGGTCAAGCATCCTCGAGGCAGTTGCACGGGGCTTACAACTGTTTCAGGAAGTGAAAGCACCAGAAAATAAGTTAACTCATACGCAGCTGTCATCCGTACGCAAGGAAGTAAGCACAAGATGCCGAACACCCTTAGCAGGATGCAGCGCACCCTTCATGCGAGTCGCCGAATATCTCACGGCGCTTCGCGCTTGGTGATGTGAGAGCCTGGTCCGGGAAGTGAAAGCACCAGAAAATAAATAAACTCATACGCAGCTGTCATCCGTAAGCAAGGAAGTAAGCACAAGATGCCGAACACCCTTAGCAGGATGCAGCGCACCCTTCATGCGAGTCGCCGAATATCTCACGGCGCTTCGCGCTTGGTGATGTGAGAGCCTGGTCCGGGAAGTGAAAGCACCAGAAAATAAATTAAGTCATACGCAGCTGTCATCCGTACGCAAGGAAGTAAGCACAAGATGCCGAACACCCTTAGCAGGATGCAGCGCACCCTTCATGCGAGTCGCCGAATATCTTACGGCGCTTCGCGCTTGGTGATGTGAAAGCCTGGTCCGGTGAGAACCCGGCGTGCTCCGTCCCGGCTTTGTAGGGCTGCGAGCATGCACGACTATGAGTACCCCCCCCCCCTTACCTGAAAAGGCAAGCTTCCCGGCATCGATCGCGTTCTCCATTGGTCGCACTGCGAAACGACGCTATTCCTGCCGCCCCCCTAATATGAAGTTCAACCGATTGCTTTCATGGCGCGTGTACACGCGTTTGAATTTCAGGAGACGGAGGCAATCATCGCGACAACCATTCCTTTGCCGTTGTGCGCGTTCCCCCATGATTTACGTCCGTTCTCTTTGACCGTCCGTCTGTTGCCCTGCATTTTCCCACAATTCCCCCGACGTGCGGATAAAATTTCCTTGGAACGATTGGTGATACGGACGAAAATGGGGGCCGTTCGTGTGTGCGCTTGTCGGTGTTTCGTGTCGTAGATACCCTTGGAACTGAACAACCTCAAGGAAAAGGTGAGACGGAAAAAAAAAAACGCCGCATAACCGCCCCTACCACTGCTGCAGCGTAGCCATCTGGTGACGGAGAGACAAGGGGGGGAGGGAGGTTCTCGTTTGTGGCTTGCCTTCGTAGCCGGACCGTTGACCGCATGTCTCCATCGAGACGGAGCCCCGCACTTCTAACTCCTGGCAGAAACGCCTCCAACACGTTTGCGGGGATACTATTGTTTATTTCCCTCCCCGCCCGTGCGTTGCTCAGGATCCGTTGGAACTCTCGGGGAATCGAGGGTATACCCGCGAAGTTCTGGTTTTAGGTTGGGCTGCACGGCATCATACGTTGGTTCTCGGATGATTTTTGTAGTACCTTGTTTTTCCATTTATTCCGCGGTATGTAAGGCGAAATGCTACCGCCAGTGGTGACAATTCCCTGTCGTTGTCGAGAGTGAGCAGACGTCGGGTGTGTAGACTACAGTATCTTGTTTACTTTGAAGAACGACAACAAAATCAACAAAAATACAAACGTCATCACGCAAACAGATGGATCGGATGCGTAGCGAGATGAAGGAGTTCGACGACATCGACGGCCTACGAGACGAAGCTGCACAAACGAAGGTGCGCAAAGCAATGTGACATCCCGCATGCCCCGTCTGTCTATCGTCGTGAAATGTTTTCCGTCCCTGCTCACGCCCACGGTTCTTGGACTCAGGCAGGGGTAAGTCACGCATCGTTCAGAACCTGTTTTTCTCTGGTCTAGATGACTATTGGCGCGTTCGCGCGTGTCTTGCGACTTGTTTTTGGTGCCGCTGTGTCGAACAATCAACTCGTGAACGAACGTGTTTCCAGTGTCTGTCTTCGTGTTCGGTTTTTGTATTAAGTTTTCACGGTCAAACGTTGTTCCACCTCCTACTTTCCCAAGACATTTTGTGTCGGGCGCGCCTACGGCCAGGCAGCGCTATGTAGCCGGCAACAGATGCAGACGATTTGGAGTGGCCGTCGCTTGGAGGTCACGAGCCCCCTTCGATCGTTCAGAAAGTGGCGGTCTCCGTGCCTCACTGACCGTGACTTGGTCCGCCCGGCTGTGACCACGCCTGCCATCATCATCGTCGTCGTAGTCGCAGTTGTCGTTGTTTGCAGAAACCCCAACCTTAGCCATATCTTGTCGCCCGATGGTCTTAGGAACACCTGCAGGGGCTCAGGAAGCAGTACCGCTGGCGGGTGGAGGCGATGCGGGGGCAGGTGCAGCAGCTGACGGCTAGGCACGAGGCCTGCAAGAAGGAGCTCGCCGCCAGCGAGACGGTGAGGGCAAGGGAGTCAAGCAGCAACCGTGCCGCGAGGCACGAAACGCTCACACGCACACGCACTTTTTTGTGTTTTCAACCGCACGGAAACTGACGTCTCTTCATTAGTCAGCCGGTTAGCGCGGTCGATGCTAATAATATAGACACACACATACACACACAAAGCCAGAGTCTTTCCAAAAAGCGAACACAAAACCGACCGTCTGGAACAAAACCGTCCCATCAATTTGAGGAAGTCGCCTGGGTATAGCCTTGGGGTGGGTGTATCGCAAGCCAATGGCGAAGAAGCATCCAATCAAGATAGTGAAAACATGTCGTTGACAAACTGGAAAACGTGTGGGCGATTTTAGGGGAAGACGCTGGAAGCCCTCGAGAGGAAGATGCGAACGTACGAGACCAACATCTTCTTCCTGAAGGAGTTCGTGGAGACGAAGGGGCGGGATTTAGACTTCCAGAGCCTGAGAGGAGAGTGCATGGGCATGGTCAAGGACCTAAACGAGGCCGTCAAGAGGAAGGGAGAGACGGAAGGGTTCGGTGTGGCCTACTGAAGACCACAACCGAAGCACGAAAAACGACTCGTGGATGGCTGGTGTGGGGCCCGTTACGCCAAAGCAAACAACTGCAATATTATTGGCTAAGCGCCAAGAAGACAACACGAGTGTGAGATCGGGAAGGGGCGGGGGGGTGCGCGGAGAGACTAGAACCACGACTCCCCTGGCTGTTGCACATTCTGTTTCTGCAGGGGAGGGGGGCGGATGTACCATGTAAGCGCATACCGTAGTCGTTGCTAGACCATTGACCTGGCATCCCTGTTTTCGCGGGGGGGGGGGGGGGGGGG
>CACKRE030001138.1:166029-187312 GCA_902602495.3 Ectocarpus sp. CCAP 1310/34 | reverse complement strand
CCCTTGCGTTGTCAACCACGACAAAACTCCCTTGCCTTTCGCTTCCTCCAAGCGGATCAACGCCCTCTTCTTTGGCGTTTCCTCGCCTACTACTTTCTGCAAGTCTGTCTCCACCATGTGACGCGCTGCTGCATAAAGAGGTTTCAAAAGGAGAGCTTGGGCCCTAAAGACTTGGTAGTGTTGACCAATTCATTTCGGCTGTAGGTGGACGGTGGTTGATGTTCTACATCAGGTTTTCCATCTTGACTGGGTTTTCCCGCCTTCCCTGCTTCCAACAGGTAAACTCCTTTGAGGTCGGGGGTTAACTCATCACTTGTGGCAAGTTTAGCCCATGACTGCCCAACAGCTTTTTCAAGCTTGTCTTTGGTGATGATCTCCTCCAGCTTCTTCAGCGAGTCAATCAGAGCCAGTCCTGTCAGTAGCTGGGCAAGCCGGGGTAGACATTGCTCAACTGTGTATCCTGTCGATGCTTGCACTGACTTGGAGAACACCAGCGCTTGCCCTGCCACAAAAAAAGCCGATTCTCGAATGAGAACATTGCTCGTGATTCCTAGTCCTCCTACCCATGCTGTCCCTCTGGAGAATCTACCTCCTCGCTCTTCGTCGGGTCTGCGCGTACTCCTTCGACTGTTGGTATTCTCATGCTGTCGGCCGTCTTGCCAATGACGATTTTACTAATTGCCCACATCACCATGTTGTCATGTATTTTTGCGGCAGAGTTGGTGATAGACGGTGCAATCGTCCTCAGCAGATGGAACAAACGTGGCACACCAGATAAACGCAGCAGCAGTTGATAGCTGGCTTGAGGGTCGACAAGCGTTGCTAGGCGGAGTATCAATTCCGCCGGGTCACCACGGGCGATTTTGGAAACGAAATTCCTCTGGAACTCTTCTGTCCCTACTGGGATCCCGACAACTGGCATGCCACCTTCAGCAACTGACAGACCAATTTTCGTCAATTGTTGCTGTTCGTCGTGTGTCAAAGAGGACATGCAAAGACCTTCCGGGAAAAGCACTTTGGATTTCGGGAGACTGAGCTCAATTCCTCTTTGGGAGAGACGTTCCTGAATCCAATTCGTTACAGTGGATATGGCCTGCATGTTCCTAGCGAAACCTGGTGGAAGATGTGCTTGGAGGTCGTCGACGTATCCGATGAGTTTGACTCCTGGCACTGGTGGCTTGTTGTTGAACTCTTTCATGATGTCAAGGAGTCCTACACAGAAGTGTGTGTGTTTTCGTCCCCTATTGATGATGGCAAGAGTCCCCCCATTTTTCGTGGTGAGACGTGTACTACACTTTTCAGCGTATGTAGAGCACTACAGTTTTCAGTGTAGTTTTTCGTGCAACCACAACCATCCAGGGTCACACAGGAGGGTGTAAACACCAGGGCTTTTTTCTTCTTTTTATTTCTTTGCATGCCCCACCTTCCTACTGCGGTGCGTGCTGACTTTTTTTTTTATCGCGAGAAGAGTCCAGCCGTCCCTTGCCCTCGTCAACGATGCTAACTTCGAAGTATTGTACTCACGAGAGCTTGTTAGCTATATTTCGCTTTCACCCGCAAATTTCGTTAATTTTTCACCCCATGGGGGTCCGAACTCACGACCTCTGCGACTAGCGGATTACGAAGATACCACTAGACCACTGGGGCGACCGGTTGTGGCCCCGGCTGATGTTCTACGTCAAAGATATACCGAATAGTGTATAGTACACTGACGCCCGAATAGATGCGGACGAAGCAAAACACACACACACACACACAACAGCAGCAGCAGCCCACAGCACCACCCCTGTTTGAAGTAGCAAATCATTGACTTATTGATCAACCGAAACAAACAAATAGCCACGTGTCTACGGAGTACACCAGACCTACCATTGTAGAAGGAAAAAAAAATGTCCAATCGAAACTAGCTAGGCAGCCGCAGGTTTAACAACGTGCAACGGAATGTATAATAAAAACGCTGAACAACTACTGCAACATCGCCGTATCACAACACGAGGCGATAAATGTTTTAAGCGCGACTTTACTCACTATTGGTTGATCACGTACCAAGGAGCTAGTGGCAGGCAATTCAGCCTAACAAAGAGAACGCGCTGTGCGCGGAATACCTATCGCAGCAAAGCCATATTAACCTGTTCGTCAAAGCAACCCCTTGCCGCGTCGCATAATCGCGGCATATACGTAGATACACCGCAGTTCTTGCATGTTCGACCCCGCCCCTACATGCAGAGTAGCTCACATGCTCTCGTGCACCGCTGGCACACTTTCGACACCTAGTCCCCAATACAGCAACGGCTCAAGATCGGCAGTGGGAGAAGGTCACTCCTCCGCATGCCGTCGCCCCAGCGGCAAACATCAGGATAGCTGCTACGCCAGCAGCAGCGACACCGGTCTTGACCTTCCGCCAGTACATGGTTCGTCTTAAGCTCCTCGATGCTCGGTCGAAACGGAACGCTTGCTGGTTCAGTTGATCGGTTTTGTCGACCAGCAACTGGTCAGAAGGAACAGAGGTAAGAGAGTGAGTGTTCAGCGCGGGGCGGTAGGGGTGGGGGTCAGCAATTGTATGCTTCCTGGATGACACTCGCCAGATGATGGTCGAACGCACCTTTCGGGCAGACAGATGATCACGCCAACTCCCCGCTTGTCTCGACGTATCTCACTCCAATAAGGAACGTGGAAGCAGAGGGAGGAATCACGCAACTTCACAAAGTGCAGGTGCGACGGGAAAACACACAAGTATCCCACGGCTGAAGGGTATCGCCTTCAACGCTCGCTCCCGTGCGTAGAGCCAATACAGATGGTGCCGGTTTTTCAGCGACTAATAGGCAGGCCTATCGCATCGCATCGACCGGAGGGCGCGGGGCGATTGTTTTCTTGGGACGAACAACACCGTTTACTGAGGGCATGCGATGGAGGAACAATCTACGACAGGCGTGTGATGTACAGAACGTCAAGAAATGGCGCAGAAAAAAAACATCATCTCTGCCCCAACACGACGTGTCTATCCACTTGGTTCATGGGTCACGCACCTCAATCTTTTCTCCTCGTTCCAGCACCTTGTCGACATTCTCCAGCATGCCGGCGCGCACGTCTTCGATTTGTGACCTTACCCCCTGAGGGCGAAAATGGGGCCATGGTGAAGAGGCACCAAAGGGAACAGGGTCAGACGAGAGACCAAGAATGAGACAGCAATGAGAGGGGCTACAAGGCACTAGCGATCGATAACGTTGCCTTTCCTGGAAACCAACGTGATAAAGGTATGTAATGGAAGAAAAAACGTGACAGCTTTTTGCCCTCGCACCCTGGCACACGTGCAGGACTGGGGATTGACACCTATCGCGAAAAACAAAGTGTTGGGAGATGCAAGACACAGGAAGGGTACAGGAAGTTATTCCGGGGCGATCAAGGAGGTCAAACCGCATGGAAGCTATGATCGTCACAATCAAACCGGGTCGAGGGTGGTTGTGAGGGCGCTTTACGATGTTGAAGCGGCGAAATTTCAAAGAAAAGCCTACACGTTGTGACTTGGGGGTCCGAGGCACTTGTCAAGGAGTACGGATTCTATGACGAAAATGAAAACAGGTAAACGAAACATGGACAGAAGGTGGGGCCCCTCGGGTCTTCTTCGATTCACGTACAGCACTAGCCTGGAATTACAACACAGGGACACATCCCACACGGCAGTGTTGCCTGAATTCGACTGTAGCAGGCCCCCTCAAACCAGCACGTTTTACTGTACAAAGGGGCCGACAGTTGGCGCACTGCACCTGTAGGGAATCCCCTGGAGGGTTCGAGTTGAACGCATCCATTTGCCTTTGAAGGATGGGGGCGAACTCGGCATTCATGCTGAAGGCCGGTGCGGTGTGGATGCTGGCTCCGTATTGCGCGCCGAACTTAGTTTTGATGTCCTGTAAAGAATCAGATCAAGATGAGGTGCAATTGAGGGTAGGGAATTGATACCCGCTACGCAACAGCGCTAGTGCACGCCAGCTCAACACAAATCTATGCTACTGATCTGTTGCGAGTCACGGAGGCATGGTGTGGAAATAACGCTCAATGATGCGGGTTTGAAACATCCAAGGATGCCCCGGTCGACGTGTGCAAGTATCCTTTCTAGGAGAGAAGAGAGAAGACACACGGGCCCGACCACAAAACAACGCGCTGGTGTGGTGCTACGAATGACAAACAGCACCCTCCAACAACAGAGGTAGAAATGGAATGGTTGCTACCTCGAGAAAGGCGAAGGGCACCCGTCGCCGTGATTGCTCGTCAGCCATACACAGGTAAGTGACCCCATTCTCCACGATGTAGTGGAACACGTGAGCATCCCAAACCTGTCGCAATCCATCAGGGCATCGTTCAGGAAGCCAGGCCACGGGAAAACGAAACTGGAAGGAACGTGTCAGGGTCAGACAGGCGTGTAGGATTCGCGCTGAACAAGCATCATAGCTACCATATCGCCACCCTATTCAACTGAAACAACCAAACGTGTAACTTGCCATCGGCAAGCATGTACGCCCGTAGTTCATCGTTTCGATGATCGTGTTGTCGTGTTCGCCTCTGGGTCGAAGGTTGCTAAGAAACATATCGCCCCCGAGATTTGTGTGTTCACAACGCCAGCTCGTATTTCCCATCGAAATAGCTTTGACGAAGGTCAGCAATTCTAAAGGTACCTTGGAGTACGCGGTACCTTAACTGGTCGGTCAACGGCATCCCTCTTGCTTGTATTAAGCGGTCTCTCTCCAACATCACCAACATTGAAGAAGCAGGCACACGAGGCTATTCCCGAGATCCCGTGTTGCCACCGGTGTGCACAGTGATCTCAGCATGAACTACAAAAGCCAAAGCCTCCTTGGGACGGCGCTCTGCCGCCACCACAACAAACAAGGGCTCGCCGGAATCCGCGTGCAAGAGGCTGTCAGCAAATGGTGCAACAATCCAACATCAAGACAAACGCTCTGCCTGGCTCCAACAGCCACCGGAAGTTTAATGTGCACCCTCCGATGAGATATAGCTGGGTTACAGCTTCCCTGGTCTACGGTTCGACTTTGCGCTATCCCTTCACACTCGGAACATGTGCTCCAGGACATACACACGAGGACTGGCACAAGAAGTGCGAGCCATCTACCGTACTGCTGTCGCCCAACACGGAACCCGGCACCCTACACGGGACTCACGTAGGACATTCTTGTTGCCTCGGCAGGGATCTTGTTGAGAAGGACCCTTGTAACCGTCGGGAAGTTCCCCGCCGTAGCGGTGAATTCCGCCAACACCGCCTTCCCTCGCGCTATCAGCGCGTACACGATCGTCATGGCTGCTGGGGCCCTCGCTGCTGCTGCTGCTGCTGCTGCAGGTTTGTTGTAGAGGCGTTGGAAGCCAGGTACAATCGACACACGAAGGTTGTCCGTTAACGAGGAAGGCCTCGAGCGACGGCAATATAACAAATGACCGCGGCCAGGGATGGAAAGGGAAGATGTAGCAAGACCCCGCGTACACGTGGATGCTGTTTGTATTGTACTTTGTGCCGCCGGGAACCGCCGTGTTCATCTTCTGTCGAGTGTCGAGAAACTGCGGACCAACCGCCCGGAATTTCCAGGCTGGGGAGGGGACAACCGGTAGACTAACAAAACGCGAGGGGGGGTGTCAAGTTTCCATGATTTCTAATCACGAGATCATAGTTATGAATACATCACGTGATGCTACGCAAAATAGGTGGGTCGTGTCGTGGGTGCTCATGTATAAATAGTCTGTCGTTTGCACCCGTCCTTCAAGGCCGCGGCACGTACAAGTATGATTTTCTTCGCAACATTTTTCCATTTCAGCAGAATCAGGCGAAAGGACGGAACCCCCAGAGTTGCGACTCCAGTCAAGCCGGCGAGTACTCTGGCATAGCGCTTGCCCACTCCACCCTCCAGCATTCAACTCTCAAGGCGTGTATGTGGTAGAGTTGAGAGAGCGGAGGGCGTGCTGGTTGACTTGCGGCAGAGGGGGCGACCTGTCTACACAGCAGTACAGCAGTCTACAGCAGAGGTGGCGGCGAGATCGCAACTCTGACAATAATCTTATTGTCTCCCTTCTTCCCCAAGCCTTCCAATCTCACCTTAACCAAAAGAGATTGTGCGAAGGACTGTGTGGTTGCTACGACTGGCCAACGGAGAGGGGGCCGAGGGTAAAAGGCAACCTTCCAAGCCGAGCGGGACTGGCGAAGTCCTACTTGTTGTCTTGATATGTAAACTGCTGTATGTCGTGATGGAGTTGTGTACGCAGATGGTACAGTAGCAAAGGGTGCGTGGGGATTGTGAACATTCGAAACAGGAGTACAGCTGCAGGGCCCCCTGGATATAGATTGCAGCATTGCAGCATCGTGGTTGGTGCATCGTGGCATCTAGACACAGAGCGACGGAGCGGTCAGGCAGTTAGATAGACAGACACACACGCGTGTTGGCCACGTCGTAAGTTATTTGTTTTGACATCTCCTGCGAACGGCCTGTACACCACCCAACAACCAGAGCTCCCATTTTTAAAATGGCGAGACTGTCGGATTCGCACAACGTCGAGCGAGGTGTGGGGCAACGGCCTCCTCCTCAACATCACCGAGGATGGCAAGCACGAGAGCGGACAGCTAGCGGCGGTGCGCGCTCTCCCTCCCGCGAATCACCTGCCAGCAACAGAGATGGGTCTGCTGCCAACCCAAGGAAGGCCAGCAGCTCGAAGAGTCTGCGACCCCACGACATACCTTACGCCACGGGAAACAGCTACGCCGCTGCGGTGAATACAACGGCGGGCACCACAGCTTCTGCTGAGCCTGGAAAGGTACCCGGTGGCATAGACGACAAGGGCATCGTTTTGAGGTGCGTGGTTTGGGAGTGAGAGGCAACTTGGACAGAAGCGGTCGATTTTTACATCAACCCTCGGACATTTCTTCACAAGTCTTCGAGATTTTGCGAATGGGGCATGCTACAAAACCTGCTTCTGTTGTAACGAACGAATCTTACACGCCGACACGAGCACATGCAACAAGTCCGTGTCAGTTGACCAGTGCGAATTTTAGAGGGTTCTGACCAGAGATCGAAAAGTTTAGTGTAAAGGCAACAAACAAGAACACAAAAACATCAGCCCGCTTGATCTACTGTATTGCAGATTAATTTCTATACGTGGGGTTGGGCTGCGACCTCGGACTTCTGTTGACACTTTTCGCCGCCAAGTGTGTAGGACACAGGACGTCCTGGATATGTATGTGTGGAGACAACAGCCAACCGAGTACGCTTCTTTTTGTCCGACGTGGCACTACTGCCTGCTGTATTGCCCAGATGCATGTACACCAACCAGAAGACGAAAAAACGCAAGACCTGGTCGGACGGCGCCGTCAAGTGCTGCCCGAAACGCCAACGGGTGTCCCTTTACCGTTGGAGCGAAGCACTGGGCGTCACAGAGAAGCTCCTCGGCGAGGTCTACCTTACCGTGCCACAGTACGAGGCGTTTATCACACAAGGGGAGCCGGAACTCGAGATGGAACTGTGAGTGTGACAGATAGAGAGAAATGTGCGCTGTTGTTGTTGTTCTTGTGTCGTTGGTGGCAGTACTCATTATTGGAGTGTAACGCCAACAAATCGCTGTTTGGGCGATTGGACGGAGGTATTCGGCTCAGATACTGCTTTCGTCAAGGTTGTTTTCTTCTTAATGTTTTCAATCATACTTGTTGCAGCTCTGAGCACCAGGGGCTCAACCTCGTGCATGGAGAAAGTCGCGTGATTCGCAAAGGGTGTGTCAGACTATGGGTAGCTGCAGACCGTTGAGTCATTCCTCGCGATGAGTATGTTCCGAATCGTTGAAGTCACACTTTTCTTCGACACAAAGGGCCTGCGTCTCAGCCGTGTGTCGTCCCGAACCTACACCACTGCCTGCTTGTGAGAGGAAAAATGTCATAGGCTTCTAGTACATGGAACATACGTATGCACGTATCATGGTGGTCAGGTAACAGGCCGGCGGATCCGACAAAGTTACTTGAGCACCGAATTATTGCTTTCCTTTGCCGAGTGCCACGTGAAGCTCTTACACAATTAATATGCGAAGTCTGAACATGATCGTGTTTTCACATCAAGGGCCCGCCGCCTGATCGCTTCAAAAATCCCGAAACACAAAGCAGGTACATTGTTTCCTTGGACGGTGTCATACAATCCGATGACAACGCGTCCGGCGGCGGTGCCGGCTCGGCGACCACCCCCGCAGAGAGCACGGCGGCGATCGGGGCTTCTGGGGGCGGCGGAACCACCGCCACCACCGCCGGCAAAAAGAGAAAAATTTTCAAGGCGTTCAAGCCGCCCGCGAGGAGAGAGCCGACCCCCGCTCCCCAGCCTGACGATTCTTGGGGCCGGCTGCCGCCGGGGGGGGTGAGTCTCCGCGGGAACGGTGACAGAGGCGGAGATGGCCGCTTTCCTTCCAACAGAGGAGGCGGAAAATTATCCCCTCGCACAACTTACACCGGATTCGGCCACGTTGAGTCCTTGTGGGATGAGGACGAAGAAGAAGACGACGGACAGGACCGCCATGAGGATGGAGCTGGGCTGGCCGACGAACACCGTGCTGGATGGGGCATGGGAGGGGCTGCCGGGCCGGGCTACCAGAACCCATACGATGTCGGTAACGAGTCGGACGTGCTCCAACAGGCCCGGTCCGAAGCAGCGGTGCAACCGCCGTACCACCGGTCGACCGGCACCTCAGCAGTAGGCAGCACGAATACCTGGATGTGGGGGCCGCCGGCTGGGGAGCACTCGCTCGATGGGCCACTGCGGCCGTCTCGATCGACCGCTGATTTTGCCAGCGGTTCTCCTGCGCAGCAGCAGCAGCAGGAGCGAGGTCGTCATGACGAGACAGCAGTGCCTGGCCACCACGGAGAGGACGGCCCTTCCTCTTACCTCGAACGCCTTCGGAGAGGAAACGACGACGATGACGACGTGGGAAGACGGAGCGCGAGCCATTACCCCGAGAATCAACGATGCGGTCGCGACGGCGCCGTGACAGCGGCTGGAGGCACCGGTGGCAGGGAAGAAAACACGTTCGGGCGTGGCAACGCTATCGGTGGTGCTGGCTCCCGCGTATCCGAGGAGGTCGATCGCGAAACACCCGGCGATGGTGCTAGGATGGAGATGCGCTCCACCCAGGACATCCTCTCCCTGTTCGGCGGCTTCGGAGGGACGCCATCTACCCAAGGTGGGCACGATCACGGCGAACAGGAACGAGAGACGGCCGAGAGTCAATGGCGCGGGCCAACTGAAGCCCCTCTCGGATCGCAAGCATCCGGGGATGCTCTCATGCCAGTCGGGGGCGGCATTCGCCGGGCGGTGGACATGCGCCGGACGCAGAAAGAAGCCCGGGCAGCGGCGGCGGCGGTGGCGTCTGGAGGAGGTGTAGCTGGCGCGGTAACCGGAGCGGCATCGGCGAGGGGCGCGAGCAATGACGACGCGGTTACGGGGGACTGGGCTTGCGGAACGTGCGGGGTGCGCGGGGGCTCTTCGTCTGCGTCGTGCCGTGTCTGCGGCGCCAAGCGACAAGAGCTCCGGAGTGATGGCGTTGCGCAGGGCGGTGACGATGGTGTTAGGGGGGGCATCGGCAGCCAGGAAGGACGGGTGGGGTGGGGTCGGGGGGATGACTTCGGCGGAGGTGAACGGCCACAAAAGAAGGCTTTGGAAGGCAGAGCAGGGGACGTGGGCGATCGGCCTGTTATTCTTGGCATCGCGGAAGGCTTAGAAGCAGGTGCCCCTGGTCGGTGGCGCACTAGTTCTCCGGACCGCCCTGCTTTCCCGCAGTCAGGAGCCGGGGGTGGCGGGGAGGGTGCTTTTGGGGGTAGTGTGCTTGAGACGCCGAGTAGCTGCCGGAAGATCGGTCATCGAATGCAGATGGACATGGGTTCTTCGTCGGATAGCGATGAGGCTTGAAGTACACTTGTGTTTGCCGTAGTTCACGCTCGTTTGATTTTTATTGATGGCGTGCTGCTAGCACGTGGACTTGTTGGTACAGTTCTGTGCTCGTCTTTTTTTGTATCACGCAAGTTGCGAAAGCACACCACATGGGCGCGGTCTGCTACCGACGTATTCTGACTCGATATTGGGTTGGATTGTGAACAGATGCTGGTTCATGCACCGAACTGATAGGGAGATTTTGAACCTTGCGACGCGGAATTGCGTGTGCCCATATTCTGACATGCTCGAACGCAATGCCTGCACTGGACACAGTAGTAATCGTGCTTGCCTCCCTTGAAAAGAATCGAAGCAGCTAACGTCAACAACGCGAGCAACCAAGGCATGCCTACTCGTGTAGAGTATCAGTGCACACGAGCGGGATGTAATCAGTCTCCGCGATCCTATCCTCCGTACAAGCAAGATGCAGAACGGCCACTGAAACCGGGCAGCACGTCTAGCAACGGCGCCAGAGTGTCTTCAACAAAGAACGAACCAACCAATGACGCGCAAAAAATCTCACGAAGCACAACGCGACGTGCAACAGGTAGTTGCACCGTCGTCGTGTGGCCGAAAATCAGAAGGACGAACGCGCCTCCTGGAGCTTTTTCCTCATGTCGTCGTGCATCGCCTCCAAGGCTTCCAGCTCCGTCATCTCAGCCGACCTCCACCCCTCAGTCTCCGGCACCCCACTCCCCCCCCTCCGATTGGCCCTTCTCCGTTCACCGGGGTCCCCCAGGTCGGCGGCGGGCGGCTGCTGCGCCTTGACCACCTTCCGTGGGAGGGGTATCTTGCGCGCGAACGCCAGCGCTCTGGTTCTCGAGTCCTGGTCCTTTTTCTTGGGGCGGGGGCGGCGGTCGCCGTCGCCCCGGGCGGCCGCCGTGTCGGAGTTGATCTTCCTGAGGTTCGTCGAGAACTCCTTTATTCGCTCGGCGTTTGCGCGCTGCGAAGGACGGTGGGTGTGTACACGGAAGGTGCGGATGAGCGAGTGGGGGGGACGAGTGGATGAAATTCTTTGGCAGGATAGCACGGCGAACAGCTTCACTCCGATCCTCCTGGACCAGCTACGAGTATGTAGCGTCCCCTGTTGATGGCCCGTTCGCTATCTTCCGGGGACGCGATAGATAATGGTCGATGTCGACTGGGAGTGTTTTACCCCGCTGCCGATACTGTAACCTTTTATCTCATACCTCACCTTCGCAACAAGCTCGTCCGTGTAAAGGTCTGGTTGGAGCTTGCCGAGCTCCACATACCCTGTGGGCTTGGTCTCTCGATACTCTTTGAGGGTGCACGGCTTGTAGTCCACCTGCCTCGCCTTCTTGCTGAAGAGAAGCATGTCTTTCGGCGTTTTCACCAGAGCCTCGTTGAGCGACGCCGGCTTGGTTTCGGAAATTTGGCGGAGACATGAATCATGCGGCGAAAAAGTGAGCGACATACACATGTAGTGTGTCCAGTGTTTCACAAGTACCACTGAAACTGAGACGGCTCTGCTTTCTCAAACAATGTGCCAAGCTGCATGTCTCCTTGCTCTTTATGAAGGACTTTTAGACCCTCACATACCTAACATCAAGGAGGGGCATATAAATGAGCGGCGGTGGTACGGTATCGATTAAAGGTACCTATTGCACCTCGATCGAATTGATGCTTGCACTGCCAGGTCAGTTCATTCAGGAATGCCGCAAACCACGAGCACACTCGCGGGCACCCAAGGTTTCCATCGCCCTACAGACCTGACCACGTGTCCAAAACGGCACTATCCCGTGCTCCCAACCCAGCTATTCTAGCTGCTAGTTCCGGTCTGGTTGAATCGTCTTTTTCCGGGCTCACCGTCGTCTTGTCTTCGCTATCTGCCGCGAAAGGCCGAGTGCCGGTCGAGACCGGTGATAGCGACCTATCCGCTTGTGATCGCCAGCGCTTTGCTGGGCTATCTTGTGCGCATTTTTGTACTTTCGGAGATGCGGCGGCTCTTTGAGATGGCAATGCCTTCGGAGAAACGAGGTGCCGCCTAACGCTCGACCGCGGCACCGAAGGCTGGAAATGACAAATGACAGTTGAAATCGAGCGCGAGCGTGAGCGACAAGGTCCTCTTGCACGTCGTGAGATTCACATCAGTTACAACTCAGGAACACACCCGGAACACCTCGGTCACAACACTTCGACAGTTCTCACCTCATGGGCAGGCCCCTGTATGCCTTGTGAAAACTGTACGCGTTTTGCCCTGCTTCGACCAGGATCCGCCACGGTGCTTCCCTCGACGGCATCAACCTGGGTGAAATTTTGCCTCCCGATGGATCCCCTGTCACTGCTGCCGCTGCTACTACTGTTGCGGGGATCCCTCCCCATAAACCCGACCCCGGTTCCATCGCGTACATGACGGGCGCTTTCGTGATGATCGTCTCCATGTCGGTGGTGTTGGCGGTACCGAACCCGTGGTGAGCACCGATAACTTTCTCTCCCGCCACTCTCCTCTCCACTTCTCCCGTCTGGTCCCCGCTGGCCGAAATCATGAATTCCCGTGCTACCATCGGCGTAACCGTTGGGTTGGAGGTCGCCTTTCTCACAATTACCATCACGATTCGTGAACTTCCCTTCCACTCTCCCGTCTACATCGTAATGCCTCGGTAGGCTACGAGTTTCGAGACCTTCGGGGTCATGATGGTGGTAATCACGAATCACGTATTCGGCTTCCTCCGGGGGGTAACAGCCGTCCTGCTGTTGTGCAACGCACCATCGGCCAGTGCTGGAGATACATTTGCGTTAGATAGGCACAAAATAAAACGAGGTGAGATGATTTTGGCGAAATAGTAGGGTGTTGTTCGAAGGGAGTACGTCCACAACTTCGCAGACGGAAGGCGCCTGAACAAGGGTGAAATATATCGTTCGGAAGGAAACAGTGGCTGGGGTTAGACCAGAGGATGGCACTACGTAGTTCGAATTGGGATCGGATCATGCCAACTGCCGCCTTCGTATTCGAGCTGCCCTGATATAACAAGATGTTACACATGGCCGAACACGGACCTGACATCATCACAGTAGACGGAGAAGATCTCCGGTACCAAACGTCACTCTGATATCACAAGATGTTATCACATGGCCGAACACGGACCTGACATCATCACGTACATGGAGAAGATCTCTGTTACCAAACGTCACTCGAAGAAAAGGGCGGATACGTAACCCTTGTACCGGTAACCTAGGAAGAGAGCTATTCCAGGCATCCTGGCTCTCACCCGCTCGAGCGGCTGTCTAGCTCCACTCCTCGGTTTCCATGTTCATCACAGTGGCCAACTCGTTCTGGTTCTCCAGTCGTTCGTCTTGCGCCGCCAAAGAACATCTCTTCCCCACCGACACGCTCGGGGTATCCGTCCGAACCGTAGCCTGCGTCTTCCCCTGGCGGAGGCCCACTCCCGTCGTATTCCTGCCGCTGAACGCTTCGCCGCAGCCGGCCGTTGTCTTCACGGACCATCGTTGATGATGTGTAATCGTGACGTGGTGGGCCAGGGATGGCAGCGCTGATTCGCCTCCATGGGGGTGGGGCCTTTTCATCACGACCACCTTCACCAGCAGCGTACACATGACCCTCGGGCCTGGAACCATCCTCCAGGCTGGTGGCTGTGCGAAGAGCGAATTTTACGAGGGGAAAGGGAGGCTGTGTTTTGTGTACTGAATAACCACATCTGAACGGTAATACAGGTGCGCCGCGCTGTACTGTATAGTCGAGGTTCTCCAAAATGAAATAATCAGTTCTGACGTACTAGCCTGCGCCGCCTTCTACAGGCGAATCACACATATTTTGGTTCGTCGGTTGCACACACTTGCGCGCCACCGTACGATAGTATCAAATCTTCGTGTCGACGCCACAGCGTGAACAAGCCTGTAAGTATCATGCGACTTGTGAGCACAACACCATTATTCTCGCCTGCCATGGACTTCTCCAGCTCTGCCAACGCTGGCTGATAGCTCGCTGACCCTTCGGGCACGGGTACGAAGTACGGCGTGGTCGAGCTGACCTGATGGTGGGGAGTCGGCGAGGAAAAGGTTAAACGAATTAATTTGCTCCTGTCGGTAGTTGAGTCCCAACCCAAACAGTCCACGGCACACTGTAGGCTGGCGCCCTTAGAATGCCGTGCTTGTTCGCGGTCGTCGACCAAGTCAATCCTACTACTCCACGCCTTGGAGGTGTGATAGAAGCTTTGGACCACATATAACACAGTTCTGATGCTGAACGTGGTCTGAAGGCAAAACAGCATGATCGATGATACACACCATGCACGACAGTAGCGCACAGTCCTACTGTACGGCACAACAGCAGTAGTTGGTTCTCGGCGCGCCCCTTGATCGTGCCCGAGAAAGCTCTCTCTGCCTTATCGCCAACCGGTCAAACACCTCATAGGCTTCTTGTGTAGCAACACCAGAGTTGAAGGCGTGAGTACGAGGAGGTCACATAGACGGCCCCAATTGAGCCAAGACCACGGCGCCCATTGCTACCTTCGTCGTTAGATCTGAACGCCCCATGTACCAGAAGTAGCGTCGATTTCTCACGGGCAAACTAAACACCTTCTTCGGAGTTCTGTGCCCGTTCGAAAAGTGTTTCACAAAACAAACCTGCGGCTGCGCCCTGTGCCGAGTCCTCCGCAGACTTGATCCCTGTTTGACGTGCCGTCGGATATGCCGATCCGCGTATCCAACATGTCTCCTACTGGATGCCCCGACTGCCGCTGCGCCTCTCTCACGTTTAGTCTCCGCGCGTGTCCAACTGCTGATGTTATTGTTGTACAACATGTGAGCCGGTGGTGACAAGGGAAGCCGTTCATGTGGCTACTGTAGGGTAGTCATGCACATGAGTGTCCACATATAGATCGTAAATTGCATTCGCCATTGGGCTCATTTCATATGGCCACATCACATTGCTAGATGCAAGGCAAGTTCACTGGCTCTCACGTTGTTTGAGACGACCCCTCCGCTCGAGGAGTATCCTCGAAGACATCAAGAGATTTATGTACAATGATCCTGTCCTGCGTCCTACACACCATGACGGATGAAAGCAGCGTAATGACACAGCATTATGTCTGCCGGAGTTTGTGGATACTTGGATTTATGGTCCATAAATCCTGGCTTCCGCTGTGCGTTGTGCGAAGGTGCGAAGAGAACCTGCGCGCGGTGTAATAAATGCCGGTTCGACTGGAACCAGAAACCGCCAACCGCCAACAAAATTCTTGGGCAGTGGCACAACCAGGAACGGACCTCGCGACACGGCCATTGCGGTAACATGAGCCCCGGGCGGCCACCCTCTAGCAGCCGTGCTTCAAGTCATGGTGGGCCCCACAAGGCGGCAGTCGGGGTGGCCCAATTTGTGCCGCGGCCTGGTTCTGCCTCGACGTTGTCTCGAGCTGGGTCCAGGACGGACTCTTCGGCAGGGTCATCGGGTACAAAATGGGAGGTGGGCCTCGTCAAGAAGAGTACCGCCTTTGTGCGCAGGTAGCTTGTGTATGAAGTGCCGCTAGCTTGGGCTATGTTTCGGAGCATAGACAGTGCCATCCAATGTACAATGCTGCAAAAGCACAGCACGCACTGCAGTTTGTGCTACGGGGCTTGTCGGGCGGCAGAAACCAGACAAACCAACCGTGGTACTGCTGTGCCGCACATACAGATAGTACAAGCACAAGCAGTACATGTACATGTAGTGGTCGCTGTATAAGGTCGCATACACAAGGTCGCTCGCCCTGTGCACTTATAGAAGTATACAAATAAGACGTGGTATTGTGTGACAGAGATGAATATTCAAGTTGTCTCACACTCTGAATAGTGCGGGGCGTGCCACTGTAATCCTTTGGCACTGCGAGACGTTGTCAATACTTCACAATTTCATCTTCTACATGCACTCTTGAGCGCATACACTCGTACTACGCACAATTGGCAAGAGGTTTATATTCCGATAAGAATCGAAATGGAGATGCCGCTACAAGTGCCTGTGGTATGGAATCACAGGAATATCCGCCGCAGCCCGCTAACGGGTGCTGATGCTTGTCGATGGCCTTCTGTAATGTAGTATGTTCAACAGCATCGACAGGTCGTGTATTTTCATAGCAGGTAGACTCCTATTTCATATATAGACTGAACACACCGTAGAAGTGAGGGAGATTGCACTCGTCCAAATGTCGACCAACTTGCACATTTCGATTGGTCCACAACCATCCGGTTGTCAGTGCCGAAAAACGGGTTGCGTCACAATGTATCGGATCGGTTTTCGTACCCTCGTGGTTGGGACACGAGCAACCGAGCTTCGAAAGTTAGGCAACAAAAGTGGGGCGGGTGCGATCACTTGCACTTGTACGGTACAGAGGTATCTGCAACAGCTTCTCCTCATTTCTGTTTTTAATTTCAAACAGATGTTGTAAATGTTCTACACACGTAGTTGGCGGTGACGAACGGTACAGGTAATACCTGTTGCGGGTTGTGCTCAACTACATTGCTGCCAAGCCGATCCTGAGTACCCCAACAAACGCCGTTCTTTGTCAGGGGCCCATCTTCAATAGATAGGTACTTGGCACATGCTCTGAGCTCCATCCACCCAACGAACAGCATTCAATCCGAGTTAGAAAGACGCTTTTTTGCTCTCGGAAATTTATCTAGAGTCCATTTGAATTTGGCATCACGAAGTTGTCTCTTGCTCTCTCCTCCTGCGCGCAACGGCCAATTGCAGATGTCAATGGACGAGTTCAAACGGCAGGTGCAAAACCAGTTCGCTGTAGTGCTTAGCTGGGATGAAGTGCGTGCGCTGCAGAAACTCTACGGGGACCCAGGCAAGGTCATTATCCTTGATATGGGCCTGCAGTCAACGTATCAGCCGTGGATGGTTTTCCTGGCGTTGATGGAAAGCGTTTCGAGGGCATACCTTTGTAACTTCGTGAATTATTCCCGATCAGAACCCCCGTCGGCGAGCAATCGATAAAGCATATGGACTATTGTACTTCTTTCTACGGTGACAACCTGTAGGATTTGCACATATATAGCTCGGTGGCGACCAGCTTCCTTCCTAGAGCGATATACCGTAAACGTGCATCATAGACCTATCCCCAAAAGGGACCGAGACGAACCGATGTCAATCTTGCACACCCGGTGAAAACTCAAAAGGTGCACATGTACGTCCAAGAAAGGAGGAGAAAATCCCTGAGTTATTTTGGTTCGACATCAACCCGAACACGATACCACGTAATTTGACAAGCATTATTCTCGCCGCACGAGGAGCCAACAATGAAACTCTGCGTTCGCAGATACGTCATTCTTCACTCAGTGGTCACTTTGTTGCCGGACTGCAGTCAGTCCCCCACCTCAGCAAGACTCCCAAACCCACACACTTGCGGTGACAACTTATGCTACGCGCCAATAAAGTTTCCAACAAACCCAACTCCCTGGGGGTACAACTCAAGAGAGCGTGGGCACATGACGGAAGAAGAGAACGGAGTATGCCAGGGGTTGCTGAAAGTACTGGGAACACAATCGGCCCAAAGTTGTCTTCGGTGGTAACTCCACTACAGCAGTATCTCGGCAGTCCGCCGTGATACGAAGTCAATGTTCGAAGTAATCCACATGCACGGATTGGTTGAACCGTTCTTGGCCATCTTCCCGAGGGCAGATTCTGAAAGCATCGACTTCATGAAGTTCGCCGTCGCACTGGGGAAGTCGCCGGGACACGGGCCGGACAAATCCAGGCGCGCCTACAACTTTCTCCCCAAGCACACTACGGAGTACGACCTGAAAGCCATCGAGAAGAAGATCATGCAGAAGCTCGAGGACCGCTGCGAGGTACGTAACGGTGATGCGTGTCTGTCTCTGTTTGTCTGTCTGTCTCTCTTTTGTCTCTCCCTCTGTACGTCTGGCTTGCCTGTCTGTTTGCCTGCCTGCTTGTCTGTTTCTCTCTCGCTCTCCTTGTCCGTCCGGCTTCGTACTCTCCTCCATCGTTTACAGAGCAACGGATACATCATACCCCAGTTCCCTAAGAATGCCGGTCGAACGGCCGAGAGGGCCCGTGGGATTGCATTGACTCGCCAAGTATTGAATTTGAGACCAAAATCGCTCTCTCAGGGTATCGGTCTATGATTGTGACCCACGTAATCACGGTTTCTGCCCCTCCGTTGGCAACGACTACAGGTTGCGGGGAACTACCAGTATCAATGGGCAAGGCGCATGCTTTGCGACTCGACCTCTACGCTGGCTGGTGGTATGGATAAGGAGCAACTCAAGCTGCGGCTTAGTGGCTTACTGGGGGTTGAGCTTAGCGACGGGGAAATGGACGTGCTTTTTCGCAAATACGCCGACCCGTAAGTATGGCCAACGCTCGACAGGATTACGGAGAGCTCTGTTTTCAAATATTTGAACGCCGAATCGCGGTGTAGTTGTTGAACCGCCGAGGTAATATTATTTGAAGCAACAATGCGACCATGGCAAAGAGGTTTATGGTGCCAACCCAGAACGTTTACTGCTTCGACGACGTGACCGTAGTATGAATGTGCATGCGGGTTGTTTAGACCTGCCAAGGTGCCGTTTCACGTTTCACATACTCTTGAAAATTCCATTGTACCGTGTGTTGAAGCTAAATGAATCAACAACCTAGTTGTACCGAATAAAGCAGACCACCGCCTGGGGTATTCTCCTGATTTCCCCTCTCTTTGTCCCGACCTACCGGCGTGGTAGTACTAACAGCGATGCACTGTGGCTTGTCCGGCAACGAGCACAAACGCACGCCACCCGCTCCTCGAATCGCAACTGTTCTCTTTTTCGCCATCCCCTCCTGCGAACACAGAGCAACAGGACGAGTCCACATGCAATCCTTCGCGACTCGGTTGCTCGCCCCGGACCGCGGCGGCAGCAACGGGTGGTTCTTTCTGGATAACCAGATGCGAGAAAAGGTTGTGACGAACCGCATCTCCCCGTCCTCCCGCTACCACAACCGCCCTGGTGTAGAGTCATACAAGCCCCTCGACAACGCGTTCCCGCAATGCCTCAAGGGTTTCAAGTGAGTAGACGGTGTGGAGCTGGTGTTTAGAGCACTGCAAGGAACTCGGCAAGCTTTGGTAGCAACCTTCGCCGTCTGCTTGGGGAAGCGCAGTCCAGCTTATCAAGGGTTAGCGGCAGGAGCAATCAATCTGCGTTGTGTCACAACCAAGATGTTGTGCCCAACCTCAGGAGTTGTGGAAGAGGTGCTTAGTTATACCGTTACCAATCATAAACGTTTCACGCGTGTAGCATGCACGACACAGCTCTGCGTGCGAGGCCAGTATGGTCGTCGTCCCAGACTGACATACCAATGTCTGGAGCGAATGCGATTTCCATCGACGCTCGAGTACGAGAAAGGATACCATCGACGGCGCCTCATATCCTGCAAATTCACGATGAATAATTTTGCCGTTGAGAATTGCTGCGCCCCCCACCAGCTGGACCCTCCCCCTGAACGAAATACTCGATTTCACTAGGTGGGATATGGGGAAGCTCGTGGCGAAGCTCAAGGTCAAGCTGCGAGAGCAAGCCAAGGGCATCGCGGGGTATCAGTTTCTTGCGGCGTGTAAGCTCTTCCGCAGCGAGGTGTCGTTGAACCGCAAGGGGGACCGAATCTCAGCGGAGGACTTCCGGAGGGTGGTGGAGTACAAGTTCGGGATGAAGCTGGACCATGACGAGGTCTTGTCGCTCTTTCACTACCTCGTGCCTGGAACAGGGGACAGCATCGACATCTCCTCCATGGTGGGTTTTCTCTTGCGTCATCCCATTTGTTCCCGTTCGGTTTCTTGCAGTTTCTGCCCTGCCGTCTTGCACTCTCGGATGAAGGGGCATGATCCGGGATCACGCAGACAAGATATTATCTACGGTGTGTACCTGCCTTCAATGTGTTAAAGCGACAAGAATCTACGTTGTCGGTGGGAATTTTGCTTTGTTAACGAACCCCGTGCCGAAGACAAAAGGCCCTTGAGATATTTCGACTGTTTAAACTAATGGGAAAGGGATCGGCCTCGTCACGGCAATTCACTTGTTTTGTGGTGGTCACATGAGTTCCCAAGGACAAAACAAACCATGTTTTCCCCTCATTCCATCAACTTAACCGAAACCTGATACTATGTAGCTCATAGACGGACGACGTACGATGCAGAACGACTACCTCTGTGTACAACAGTTATCAGTCTCGCCTTCAAGACTACTGTGTAACAGCAATGCATTGCGGGGGTTCGTTGGCCGGTTGCTACCTACGATACAGAGCGACCACCTCTGTGTGGAACAACTAACGGGTGTCGCCCTTCAAGTCCGTGTAACAGTAATAACGCATACGTGCCTTCGTGTTGCGGTTGCCGCTGATAGATTCGTGTGCTCCAGCCAGACGACTACACCGACTCCTGGTTCAACACGAGGGAGAGTACGGATATGTTCGGCTTCACCAAGCCCGGGCCAGAAAAGGTAATATTAAACTCAAGAATTCGACGTGGAGGTATCCTCTTGTACGTCCCTTCGAGAAATTACTACACGGTCCACTAGAAATTCTTGTCTTGTGGCCTGCGACAAGGGGCCCTCCATGCGGAAATCGTGAAACACCACCTCCTCTCCCCTCCCCCCCCCGGGCCAAGATTGATACGCAATATAGGGGGTTTAGGCGGCACGCTTGCAGCAGTCTATTGTTTAGGATTTAGTGTGTCCATAGTAAAACCGGTATTCTCTTCATTGAATAGACTTTCGTGCCGCATCCTAAAAACCATATAATTTTCATTTGCAGGATTCGTGTCGTGATACTATTTCCTACACCAACACTAGACCTTGCGACCAAGACTGACGCGTGTTCTTGGGGTGTTTTCATAATTCCCACTAGCTCTATGTCGGATCCAGCGCGCGTGCGCTGAAAAAAGCGCCCGAAAATGTCGAAACCCCGGGGAATTTGTCAAAACTTCCCCCGCCCGGGGACATATAAGCCCCCCCCTCGCCCCCCCCGGTGTTTGCCATCGGGGATGGGTTTTCGTCGCTTGGCAACGACGTTGTAAAACAAGCCTCCCCCTCGGTGTTTGCCATCGGGGTTGGGTTTTCGTCGCTTGACAACGACGTTGTGAAACAAGCCAATTCACTTCGTGAACTCGCAACCAGGTAACCGTTTTTTTTTTGCCTTTTTTTTTGGCGGTAACCACAATGGTGGTCGAGTAGATCATGTTGTGCGGGGTGGAGAACCCTCACTCCGCGCAAGGGGGATGATCGCACCACGTTGTGTTAAAATGGTCAAGCACCCTCGAGGCAGTTACACAGTGCATACAACTGTCTCAGGAAGTGAAAGCACCAGAAAATAAATATCATACGCAGCT
>CACKRE030001138.1:145400-165924 GCA_902602495.3 Ectocarpus sp. CCAP 1310/34 | reverse complement strand
CCCCCCCCTCGGGACCAAGATTGACACGTAGCCCAGGGGTGTTCCGACGTTTCCAGATGGAGGTCCCCTTGCCTGCGAAGGGACGGAGGGCTCGGCAGTACGGCATGTACCCGCAGCCTCCGTGGCGTCTCCACGCGGTTCTGTTCTCAAACGCACCACTCCCTCTCTGTACCTTTCTTCCCTCTCTCCCTGTCCCTCAATTCCCCTTGCTGCCAGCAGCCTGGCCAAGGTGTTGCACTCTCGATCGTAAAACGAGCTCCCCAGAAGGCGCATGACATGACATGTCGCGATTGTGAAGCTTCCCCTCTGACCTATTTCAGGACTCCCAGCCAAAATGTACCGCTGGAGCTAAATCAAGAAATCTTCGTTCCCAGCCTTGAATGAAGATCTACGGCAGGCCCAACGTTTGTCGAACAAGCGGCCGAACGCCGGCCGAACGACTGGCCGATCTGATCGTTTTATTCAGAGGTGTTATCGCTGTTCTTTCTTTCTATCGCACACAATATTGTGTGGAGAATGTTGGACTAGGCTGTTCAATCAACAGCAAGATGCGGCAAGAAACGCGTTTAAATACAAAAACCAATTGCCAGCCATCTTGATGGAGAATCCCGGTTTCACAAGATTGAAGCAGTTTTTAGCGTTGAAAGGATCAATAATGCGGCGGTATATATTTCCGATCTGCCATTCATTGCAGTAATACACGTTTGTGCAACGATGACATTGTCAAGCGGCACGCACAGGTACAACCCCTTCAATATCGCCCCCCTCTGAATCGAAAACAAAGGTGGTCCTTCAAGCAAAGAAAATGAACGTGGGGGGGTCATGGAACCTCAAGCTGATCGAGGGTAAGATTAGAGAGAAGATCTACGAGAGAGTTGGCGGCACGAGTCTTTTCGAGGTGAGAACTGGTCACTATTATTATGGTACAAACTGTACACAATAGCAGCAAAGAGATAACAGCAAAGAAAACACGTTTCAGGTCTGAAATAGTTCTTGGAGGACAGTAGTTTTGGCCGGCTTAGGT
This sequence comes from Ectocarpus sp. CCAP 1310/34, assembly GCA_902602495.3. Classification (NCBI taxonomy): domain Eukaryota; class Phaeophyceae; order Ectocarpales; family Ectocarpaceae; genus Ectocarpus; species Ectocarpus sp. CCAP 1310/34. The sequence continues at coordinate 164,900 of CACKRE030001138.1, read as the reverse complement.
CAACAGATCCCGGAGTAGCATAGCCCCGTCAACCAGGCCATCGAGAAAGTTTTGCATACCTTTCGCTTTTTTCTGTGAACATTGCCGCCCCCATCGTCGCATGTTTTGGTAGGTTCTGCTTTGTATGTACTCTGTTTCTTATCGGAAAATTATCTTACAAACCAAACGTTCCTGGAGATATCACCCCTTCTCGCTCTCACCAGAATATATGGAATCTCGCATACACATGTTTACTCTCGCACCAGCAACAGTATCCACCCCCATGTCCTGCGTTAGAATGTCCCTACAGGATCCCGGAGTATTTCTCGTTGTCGATGCCTGGAATGACAGGCAGCTTTTTTCCCGTTTCCACGTACTTAATCTTGCCCAGTCAGGTCTCAAGAGGTTGCCCCACGGGCGACAATCGAACCGCCGCTTCAAATTTGTTGATGAACGCACGTCGAAGTTCGCGCTCGGAGATATCGATCCGTAATGATCCATCACGGTTGAACCGCCCGAAACTTGTTCCTGCCGTGCGTGTCCCGTGAGGATGGGTGTTTACGTCCGTCCGTATCATGTTCGCAAATACCTGTGTGTCCTGTCGCCTCAACGTCGACAAGAAAACAACACGGAGTTCCTCCTCGAAGCGCGATGGCATAAGATCCCTCTTTTATTTTTTACAGGAACGTGTCACAATCTGTCCTGGAAATGAACGAGGGATCATGCGTCCATCCCTTTCCGAGGGGACGCCCCGCTTTGGTTTATTGTCCACCGTGAGCAGGCAGAGCACGCTGTGCTTTGCCAACATATGTTGGCGACTTGTGTACCGACGCAAGCATGGTAGGAACAAGTTTCGGGCGGTTCAATCGTGATGATCATCATGGATCGATGTCTCCGAGCACGCACTTCGATGTGCGTTCATGAACAAATAAATGTGAAAAAGGGTTCGATTGAGTGCACCCGGCACCCACTGTCGGGAATGTTCAATAGAGCCTATTTACGCTGCAGTTTCCTGACTGAGCAATATTGTTCTCGTGCGTGTCACTCGTCAATGCCATGCCAATGCCGCTGCCGCCATTACCGATACCCGCAGGTTCAGGCCGCGTATACCCTGTTTCAGGACGGGCGCAACACCGGTCTGACCAAGAAGAGTTTTCAGGCGCAGATGCACGACAAGTTCGCAGTCATCCTAAGCAATAAGGTACTACTGTAGGTCAAATATTCTCAGCAGGGGTGTCGTTGTCAATTTGTGTAAATATCTTGGTTTCACACAAACGAGCCACTTCGTTAGTGGAGTTTGTTCCAAAACATGATCTCAGATGACTCCACCTTTGAACTACAACCACGACCATACCACTGCTACTATGCTACCAGCACACACTAGCCCTACCACAGTCACTGAAGCAGCCCATTCGTCGTGAGGCCGCAGCACAACTAGGCTAAGGATGCTGTCTTGTTTGCTTCCGTGATGGTTGAACGACGCTCTAGGGGAGACGTGTTTGCGATGAACAGCATTTCGCCCCCGGTACTATCCCCTACGGTGTACTACAACACCCCAGCATCCGGTGAGGAAATTATAGGGTTAGGAGAGAAAGAGATACCATGAAAAATCTTGGCACATTTATATCTTGGACCGCACACCTGACCTTTCACATGCATGTGGCGCGCTGCTCTTGATGTGCACCAGGATGTCGACGACGTGTTCCGGAAGTACGACCCCAAGGGCACGGGCAAGTTAGACGTGCTCAGCTTCGTGGTGAGGCTCATTAGCCCTACCGCGGAGCCCGAGCCGTGGTTCAGCAACAAGGATACCTACGAGTTCCACGTCCTCAACCGCGCTCCTATGAAGAAGGTGAGGCATGTGCACCACTCGTTTCTTTTCGGCAGAAGCACCACTGTCTAAGCCGCTGCAAATTAACTGCGGTAAGCTTTAGAGACGTCCGGCCGAACACTTCCCACTGGTTATCGCTTCTTTTTTGTTGAGGTAAGAGTTGTTTCTCAACCGCAACTCGGCGACAAGAGTGAAAATATATCGCACATGCAAGACACGGATGAGGACGTCTATGGGCTTTGCCACCTCCAATCAAGCTCCGGTGGAGGATGCGAGCACCTGAGTATTCAGAGGCGGGGGCGCGCACGTGTAACGAAACCATATTTTCTCTTGCCACTCGAATCCTGTTGTACAACGGAGGTGGGTACTCACAGCCGTCCATGCCGTAGTCGTTAGACCATTGATCGCGCATCCCTACAAAGTCGGGACGGAGCACGCCGGGCTTTCAACGGACCAAGCTAGCACATCACCATGGGGGGGAACGAAAAAGTCGAGCGCCACCAGCGAAGATAACAGGCATACATCCAGAGTCTGCGGTCTGTTTTTCTCCTTGCCGGCGCTGTCTCCTGGTCCTTCGACCCCACGACACGACAATCAGTAATACTTGTCTGTCTTCGGTGTATAGTCTATCTCTAGGCTAGAAGATGGTTCGTTTCATACGACGCCTGCAAACACCCGCGGTATTGACTCTATCGGATATTGTCGGTGGACATACACACGTCCTTCGGTCCCACGGGGACCCTCACTTGTTTATGAAGCAACAGGTACAGTTTGGTGGAGGATTTGGCCTGAGCAATGAACCTTTTATCAGTACGAAGGCCCTAATGATGGAACTGCACAATACCTAGGTCGCGGCAGCCCGGCGGGTTTCGCTGACCATCGGGTGAACTTGCCCGATGTGGTTACAGAATTTGAAAACGGTCTTATCATCTTGATGTGCACAGGACCCTATGAAGGCGGAGAGCTGGCAAAGGACGAAGTGGACGTTCCGGCAATTCGAGACCACTTTGAGAGACAAGCTCTTGGCCAAGAGCAACCAGGTACGCGATCAATCGAGATCAATTGTCTCAGCAAAAAGCTTGTTTTCCTTTTCGCTCGTGGCGCGGAGACGACAAAGAGAAACACTACGTTCCCTTTCTCTTGGCAGGTAACGAGCACGGAGCCCGGTGTACAACTTTAGGCGCCTGTCCCACAAGCTGATGCTGTGGAGTTGACATCCAACAGTAGATAGCGACCAACAACATTGCGCAGACTATGGGGAGATTGCATTAGTCTAAGTCTGGTGTGTAAGTGAGGCTATGGGTATTGATGCATGTGTTTGAAAAGGTACTGAATTGACGATGACGGAAAATGTTGATCCCCCCCGATTTTCTCCTGCCCAGGACGGGGGGAGGTTCGCTTTCAAGTCCGCCGTGAATCTGTTACGATCGGCTAACCCGGACCATCTGGACTCGTCCTACATGGACAGAGACGCCTTTAAGTTCGTCATCTTTCGAAGGCAAGAGTGCGAATCTTTCAAACAGGAATGGCTTGTCTACCAATTGTTTTTGCCCCCCACCCCAGGGGAGCCTATAGTAGTCATATCACGGAAATCTATATCATCCTTACAGCCCCATGAAATCCCTACCAACGAAGTCGTAATGAATTCGTACCGCTCAGGATGTGGAAGTGGATCCGGTTGGTGGTAAAAGGAATTTACCTTCTTCGATTTAATCTTGCTACATCAGTTTCACAAAACACGGTGGAAGAATGTTGTCGGTTGCGGGTGGTTCATCAAACCGTGCATACACCCGCCCTTTATGTACTTCAAGTTTCCTGTCCGTCTGTCAGCGTCTCTAAGTTGGGGGTTATCTCGCCCGTAAGGGTGGTATTTGGAGTCATTGGTGGAATTCTCGCCTGTAGAGGAGTAAAAGTGTTACCGTACGTGAGTACAAAAAATTCGGGCGAGCGCTTGGTCTACCTCCGATTCTCCGTCGAGGGCCAGCTTGTTTGTTCTTGACCAACCACCGTCTACCTGAGGCGATCATATTGGATTGGAGTCGCCACGGAACTCTCGTGATTAGAACGATGGTTTCTTATTTCGCCTCCTTCTCAGCCGCATTCGTTCAAAGAACCAGTTTTCTTTCGAACCCTGGGGTACGTCCGTGTACTACGACCGTGTCATGCAAGCAGGCGAGAGAGCAACCCGATCACCAACACTGGCACACATAGCCGTCTGTTTGACCACAGCATGCCCCGTCGACCGAACGTTTCTTGGCTGCCTCCTCCGTGGCAAGGTTCGACATCGTGATGGACGATCACCTGCTAGATGAGATCTTCGCACGGTTCGACCCAGAGCGAAGCGGCAAGGTCAGATGTTATTTTTTTAATAACATCGACACATACTTGCCGGTGTCAACACTGGTAGCCGCAAGGACATGAGGCCCATTGATGGAATAGCTATTGATGCCAACTCTTGACTTCATGATTTTACCTAGGATAACCCCACGTTACCCCCCTTCCCTGAACAACCAATTATTCGCGACTTGCGGACAACATCAACGACGACGACGGCGATAGATGGCCGTCCACCGACTGGTTCAATACCTGCTGCCGTCAAAGGACGACTGCTCGCACCACCTCGTACCCAAGACGGACGAGCAGGGGAAGGCCACAAAGACCCTCCTCGGCAAGGTGTTCGGGATGACGGGAAAGCGAAGGGAGATGATTAGCCTGAACGGGTCGGGAGTGGACGATCCGCAGGGCGAATCATTGCTGGAGAGGATGGCCGCAGGCGACAGGGGTGACGGAGAGGTGGGCTCTGGGTCCTTTCTCGTAGGTCGCCGTCGTTTCGTTTGTGTGAAGAAGCAAAGGTTGCGGCTTCACATGCGTCCTGATCGGTGCTGTTGTTGAATTCGTAGAGGTGTCTTTAGGTTCATCTAGGCGGAATTATAGTTGTTTTTCGTAGTTCTTGTTTGTTTTGGTAATGCGTAGATCTAGGCCGCTCCCACGCGGAGTCTTGGACGGTGCTGTGTATGCCCCGTTCTTCTGTGGTCTATGGGGTTGATCACCCGCACACAACTAGGGCTGGGTGGGCAAGTGCGAGCCGTTTGGTGAGTTGCCACTTCTGAAACGTGCGCGACGAAAACATCATCCATGTGGTAGGGTGAATGGCGCCTTCTTGAAGGGTATTATTTCCCGCGCAAGTATTACGGACTGCTACATACAATAATAGTGCCGTTCCAAATGTGCTGCGAGAATCCTTGTCACGGGATGGTTAGTCCTCCTATAGACGAGACGGGCGGGGCCACCCCATCTCGCGAGCAAGTCGCACGCAGTACAGACTCGAATATGAAATCCGGCGTGACGAATATCACCTCTGCTTTGCCATTTGCCGGAATCTCTCAGACGGCCGACAAAGGGAGGTAGATTTACCCTCCGAATTATATATGGCGACATCGCGACAGGGTCACACGGATCGCCCCGCCCCCCCCTTATACCTCTCGTTTTCCTCTTGTTATCGCAATGAAACACAGAAAATCAAGGCCGAGCTTGCGCGAAAAGCCAAGGCGGCCGCAGTCGCGGCTACCGCTAGAGAGATGGCCGCCGTCGAGGCCGCCCGCGGCGGCGGTCCGGCAGTCACGCCCGCGGCGCTTGCGGCGGCCGCAGCGAGGCGGCGCGATAACTCCCCGCTAGTGTTCAACGGTGACCTTATGCCTACTCCCGGTGCAACTGGGACGGCGGTGCAGCATGCAGCCGCCGCTCGACCCGAAACGTCCTCTACGAACAGCGGCGGAGGCAGTGAAGGCGCTGGGGTCGGCGGCGGCGGGGGNCGAGGCGGCGCGATAACTCCCCGCTAGTGTTCAACGGTGACCTTATGCCTACTCCCGGTGCAACTGGGACGGCGGTGCAGCATGCAGCCGCCGCTCGACCCGAAACGTCCTCTACGAACAGCGGCGGAGGCAGTGAAGGCGCTGGGGTCGGCGGCGGCGGGGTGGGGTGGGGAGGATCACGGCAGAGTTCCACCGGCGAAGTTTCTCTTCGCGAAAGAGAGAAACGCTTGGACGCGCGCGAGGCCGCCCTCCGAAGACGGGAGGACGCAATAATGGCGACTGACAAGAGTGACCAGGTTTCGCCGGCAAGCGTTACAGCCACTACCAACGACGCGGTAGACTCGGGAGCAGCAAATGGCGCAAGGGCAGCAGCGAGGCCGCGGCCACCGAGTCGGGAGAGAGAACGACCGGCATCGGCCACGGCTCTGCGGCGGTATATGGGTGATCGCCGACAGCAGCAGCGACGTAGCTCGAGTAGCAGGCCGGCTTCTGCGACTGGCAGGGAGAGAGGCACCATGAGCGGCCACAATAATGATTGTCGACCTACTAACGCAAACGGTAGTCGGGGTGCGCCGGGAGCAAGTCCACGACAGAGGGAGGAGGCCGACTTGATAGCAAGGTGCCGGGCCTTAGACGCCGCCCGGCGTAAAGCGGCGGCGACTGTGGCGGCAGGCCGGCAGCGGAGTACGCCCGGGGACAGGCAACACCGACCGGAAGATGGAGTGAATCGAGCGGCGCAAGCGGTCCCCCCTCGCCACCCAGGAACGGCCAATGACGCTGACAAATGTCCTGTCTCTGCTTCGTTGCCTTCGAGGGAGGGTGTTTGGCAAGCAGGGGAAACCGGCACAAGCACCGGTCGGGGCGATGGCAACCTTACCATGGGTGGCCCTCAAGCGGGAGCTAGTAGCAAGGCGACCGGGACAAAAGCGGCCGATGGGGCCGAAAGATTCCCCGCTCGCCCTCAGTCAGCTGCGTCCGCGCGCCGGAAAGCGGACTCGCGACCTCCTAGCAGCGCTAGGCCTCAATCGGCATCTTCTTCGCGGAGCGCGGGAGGGGAACCCCGCAGACCGCGACAAGAGCGGTGGGGCGGTGAGGCGGGAGGTGAAATCAGGTCGAAGCAGGTGAGAGGTGCACACTACAGTACTTGCGTTAAAAATGTCGTGTGTTCCGCCCGGCGATTTCGGGTTTGTTGTCCCGAGGCGAGATGCCGTCGAAGTGTGAGGAAAGGCAACGCGCGATTTCCCAAGGGTTCGTCCGTAAACACATGCTGAGCAGATTGTTTCCAGCCAAGGGTAGGACACGAAGAGGTTTCTGCGCCAAAAGTCACAAGCACGAAGGACGTAGCTCGATTTCTCTTACCTGTATGTATTGTACCAATGTGGGTCATCCACAGCGTCTATGTCTGAAGGCGGGTCTGCCGGACCGGTCACTGACGTTCCCTTCGTCGCACTCCGAACGATGAAGTGAGTGCGCCAGCAACTTGCAACTATTGCCAACCGCCGATGTCCCTTTCCTGGTATGCTGCACTACCACACCCGATGCCTACAAGTGACCCCTCTGTGAAGATTCTAGTTTGTTTCCTCTTCTTCAAAAGTATAATCATGTTGCCCAATTGCGATGTCGACCCCCCCAGATTGAGCCAACGGCACAGGGCAGTGATCGAAGAGAAGAATATTTCGACCGGGGGATGCCGAAGCATGGACCGTCGCCCCGTCCAGCCTCCGCTAGCCTTGCCGAAGGCGACCGGTGAGATTCCCATTGAGTCGCTAGGGCGCGCTGTCGGTGTCTTATCGTTGGCGTTGTTCCGATAAAGCGGGAAAAAATATGAAACTGGCGTTGGGGATCCATGTCGTTCGTTCGTCGATGTAGCCATTTAGAAGCACATCGAGCTTCTCTCCTGTCGCTGAGAAGGTGTTTTGCTCCCACCCGTCCCAAAGCTCTTGTTATCATGGCATAGCGCCAACTGCATCCCCGACGTGAAGCCTCGCCTGTTGTTCTAAATCACCGAGTCTTCGATATGTGGGCACACAATACGAATACTTCACATTGTCTAGCCAACGCCAACACAAGCGCCTCGATCCTTTCTGACGATAGCCTACGGTTGAGAGTCGTCCTACTGTACACATATACGTTTCGTGCACAGTGCTGCCGTGCGAAGGTCAGTAGAGGTACATAGCGGTGCCATGGACACATTTCCTCGAAAACACATGCCGGAGCAGCAACAATCCTTCTTTCCCGCCCGCGCCGCCCCGGAACCATCCCCAGGGGGGAGCGGTACCGAAAGAGACTGGACAGCGCCTACGCCTTGCAGATGAGAGCAATGCAGCGCCTTCAGAAGAGACGCGCCCAGAGCGCACACAAGCGGTCCCCGGAGCGCCCAGCTTCGGGAGGTTGTGAGGGCATCTCCACGGGACAATTCAAGTCGCGATACTCGGGCCTGGACCGTTTTGTGCTTGCGCGTACTGGGGAGGGGGCGCGTGACGGCGGGGCGGCCGCCCAAGTTGGGGCAAGTCGATTCGGCGATGGGGTGCCTTTCTACGGATGAGTTGTCTTGTTGTGTTTTTCCCGGTACGGAGACCGTCGAGATTAGTCTTGTGGAAAATGTTGTCGCTGTAGTTTCAACCCGGATGCTTCGTACCACAGCTTGAGAGATGCCACCGACATGATTCGCTTCGTGTACGTTTGGTAGCCGCACTTTTTGCGCGTTTCCAGGCCGATGGTGGTTTTTCGAACCGTGGCGGCAACAACGGTACTTCACTCTGTCGGATCAGATAAGTCCCTCCCTTGAACACTCTGTATTCGCGAACTCCTCGTTACATCGTTGCTTTCCCTCAAACCTTCGTTCCTTGACTACTGGCTGAACGGGTGCTGCCCCTTGTCCGCCATACGGTGGGGAGAGGCGAGAGGCGGTGAAGGGCAGTCCTGATCGGTTTATTCATGTTTGCGCGCAAGGTACGGGGCATGCAGAGGTCGACCACCTATTTCACGGACGGAAGAACTCACCGGTCCCCAGCGTCAGACAAGAAATTGGTGGCGACCATTCCAAGCCGTTGTTCTCCTCCCTTTGGACAGCGTGCCTTCCTTGCTGAGGGAGGCAGTGGCGGTGCTTCTGCCCCCTTTCGAATCCAACTAGCTGTCATCACGTCTTCACGACAGTCGACTTGGCCAAGGAACAATGCCGGACGACGAACGTATAGAGGCGTGATCGGAAGCAACATCGATGGGAAACAGAGCGCTGGAGCACCTTGCTCACTCTGGTCTTACGGTGCAAGCTCCCAAGGAACCACGCTTTCTCCCATGCAGTGGAGCTCTTGTGGCCCCACGCGAGGGAAATGAAAAAAAGACCAGGCAGATTATGACAAAACCGGGGCGAGACCGAGAGGGCACCCCTAAGCGTATCCCCCATTTCGCGTCGCACAGGATCGCTCTTTCATGAACACCCACGTAGAAAACTCGACGAGAGCACCAGTAGAAAAGTCGCAGCAGGCACAGCGGAACGATGAACACTCTCTTGTATCATGCCATGTCCTTTTCCAAAACATACAAAGGAGCACGTGGAGGAGAACCATCTCAGTCTCAAGGAGGCTTAACGTCCTTACCTGGACACACATGGCCACCAGAGGAATAACGAGTACCACGAGAAATACACATACCACGGAACCTCCCGTTGCTCTCGCATTGGTCGCCGCTAGCCCGCGCACGGGAAGAGCGCCACAGCCCCCAAAAAAGCCACCTGCGTGCGGCCCCTGCCAACACTGGGCATCCAAAGCTGAAACGTCCGGCGACGAGTACCCTTGAGCTCGATATCCCGAAAGAGGAGAATCAGCTTGCTCTTCCAACCGGGAGGCCATCCTGGAGGGGAACATATTGTGACGCGTACAGACACCCAATATCTCCTCTCCACCCGCGTACATGTGACACATCTCCCGTACTCAACAGTCCTTAATACAACATATCAACAACGCCCGAAATCAGACAGGCCGCGACAAGCCAGCAGCAGTCGCGAAATTTCAGTACATTTTTTTGCCGCCCACCACAAAACATTATTACAATCTTTGGGGTTCGGTGTCCACCATACCAACAAGCCCTCCTACCGCCTCCATACATAAGAACACTCCCCTTTTGTTCATTGGCAAAACACACGTCACGAAAGCCTACAACATGCGGTTTGGCATAGCATGAACTTGTGTGTTTTCGTTGCCTTCCTTCGTTTGCTTTTTCCTTTTTTCCCCGGGCCAGAGGGTAACTCTTTCAAAACACCTCAATTTTTTTTTGTTATTTGACAATACATACACAATATTTGCATCCTCCTTTCCTCACTCCTTTCCTCTCCACCTACCTTTTCTCCGGCCGACCGCCGACACAACAGCTACTGTACCCGACACGCGCACAACCAATCCACCCCCAGACGTCCGTAATCCTTCCTCCTAATTCCCACGACCCACCCACTCTTTCTATGGGGTCTCGTCCGCGTCACCCCCGTCCTCCTCCTCGAGGATCTCGCTCTCGAAGTAAAGGTAGTCTTCCCAAGTTTCGTGAATTTCGAGGGGCGGGTACCTTCTAGCCTTGGCCTGCAGCTGACTGAACGTGGGCGTGACCGGGTACTTGGCGAGGCTCATTCCTATGGACTTGAGGTCTCGCGGGTGGCAGTCGCTCTTGCGGTTGTTGCATCTAGACGCGTACAAGCACGGCGGAAAAGCAATATGGTTGTGGGCGTCGTAGGGTGGGGAGGGGAGAGGGGAACCAATGTGTGGTATGTTGAACGTATTGTCGAGGTACCTCCCATGGCTCTGCTACATGCGACCCGTCGCGAGGACACTTGCCATACGGGTAACACGAGGGCACGCTCTGTTTTTGGGGTGTTCGGTAGAGCGCTGATCTACGGGGCCTCCGGCGGGGGTTCGTGTATGGTGACGTGGGCATGATGGACATGACGCGTGGGGCTCCTGTTATTGCCTCCCTCATGCCTGTCACTGGCTATTAAGTAATCAAGGTCTCGAGTCAACCTCCTTCGGCCAATGACGAAGCTGCTGGCCCCAAAGAGCACTGACACACAGGCGCGGAGAAGCAGCAGCAGCAGCAGCAGCAGCAGCAGCAGCAGCAAGCAGCAGCAGTACGTACCTCCCGCACGCGGTGACGACGTTGTCCCAGGTGCCCTTGCCGCCAAGTTTCTTGGGCACGACGTGATCGAAGCTCAGGTTGTGCGGGGCAAAATACTTTTGACAGTACTGGCACTGGTGCGAGTCGCGCAGGAACAGGTTACGCCGCGTAAAGGGTGGATGGCTCCTATGATTATTCACAAATTCCTGTGGCGGTGTCGAGGAGCGCGTAGGGAGAGGGGGAAAGAGACGTCGAGCTCCGTGCATCAGCGAGAGCAAGCACACGCTGTGCAAAGAGGGTAGAGAAAGTGCAACCTTACCAGCTTGGCAAAAAGATTGGCTTCGGAATGCTCGCCAAATAAAGCAGCAGGGATTATCATATCCATCAACACCCCATCATTTGCGGTGCGATCACAGCCCAGACGATGCCAGAGGCGCTCTCGGTTGATTGCAAACGGGTGTGGTGTAAAGCACGGATCACGCATCGTGGTCACCTTGAGCGTTACATGCTCCTGGAACATGCGTGGATCCCGGGCGACGCAGAAAAACGCTCTTAACAAACCACACCGCGTCGGAGCTGCCCAGGCAGCACAATACACAGTACTCCGCTGTGGGTACTCGCCTACGGGACAACTCTCTCTGTAAGAGGACAACCACTCGCTTTGGAGTAAGACAAGCACGGCGGCCACCCGCACTTCCCACCTTGAGAGCAATAACGCTCGGGAGCTGTACCACCACGCTGGGGGACCGAATGGAACGATCCCCGTAGGTGGCCAACACCACAACCTTCTCGCTGAACACTGCCTTGATCACATCCTGCCATCCCCACAAACTGCAGCGGGGTGGGGAAGAGAGGGAAGTAAAGGGAGGAGGCCGGTGGTGCAAGCAGAGCCGATGCGGAAGCGTCGGTAGCCCCATGGGCGAGTCGTTGTCGAGTAGTGTTGGACTAGCACGGAAACTACAAAAAGAAGGTACTGAGTGGATACCGGAATGTGAAGACAACAGAACCGGAACGTGAAAACAACCGCACCAACCTCATCAACAGCAACAGCAACATCACTTGATGGGTGGTACTGTATCAAACGCCCGTCAACGCGAAACCAACACGTTAACGGCGGGTTGCAACAGGGCGAACATGGCGCAAAAGCACGCTGATGTGCAGCAGAACATGACGTACAGGTAGACCAGGACCCCGAAAAAAGCCTTTACTCGTGTTAAGCAACCGCAACACCCCACATTGAGTTTCGAAGGGGTTTACATCGTTTTCAAGAGACCACGCCAAGATCTCTCGGTTGTCACTTTCGGGAAAACTAGAAACATCATGAATGTATATCATCCTCCTTCACCAGCTCGAGGTTGCGACCTATTTCTTCTCCCCGATGTCTGGCAAAAAACATATTGGTAGCCTCTTGTGCGCCCGGGTGACACAAATTCTTGCCTGAGGGGGAGGTAGGACAGGGGCTGGTAGTCGGCGTTGAGCACGAGACAAGGGCACGAGTCGATCCCCCCGTTAAAGTTGACCGTCCTCGTGCGGCGGCTGCCCTTCTTGTTCTTCGCGACCTGAAGAGCCACCTCGTTCTTCATCTTGACTGGCGGTAGGTTGGTTGTCGCGGTGACAGTAGGGGACGATGGGTGGGGAAGGAGAGGTACTACAGCGGTTAGCCCCCTGCACTCCAGAACCTCTAGTTATTGCCGGAGTTGGGAGTTCTTGGTTCCTTGGGTTATGCTATGTACGGATGACCGCCAACAAGGTCTCAAGTGTAACGGTTTTAGTGTAATGGTTATTTGACCGAGCTCATAGATGTTGCTCAAGTTCTTAGATTTGAGTTTGTTAGCCTCAATTCCTAAACTGCCGATTCAAGTGCGGATGCAAACTGCGGGGGGCGAAGAGGAGAAGGGGGCAGGGGGGGATATGGTACTAGACTGTCAGGTGGAGAGGACAAGCCTGCGTGGCGACAAAATCGGGCACGCGAGGGGAAACACAAAATACAAGACACCCCAATCGAATCCTGGGACTCCTCTCGGCGAGGGCTGCCTCTCGTAGAAAAGGAGGTATTCGACAAGTCTTATCATCTTATCATCCAGTCTAATCGTCACGTTGAATCGTGCATGAACAGGAAGACGGGAGGCAGGTCAAGTCAACACGGTCAGGTGATCTGATGCATTTTATCATTGATGTATTTCATCTATTGCAGACAGGCTTGCTAATTGTACCGACGGGGTGCATATGTCTTGTCATGTAGCAGAAGAGTAACAAGTGCACCATCACGGATGTAGCGGCGGCAACGATAGCTGCAGGTACCATTACCTTTTTCGGTCCTCAATTTTGGAGTATCACAATTACGGCACAATCGGACAACATTTTTCCCTGTGCCTACCAAATTTGAATGTTTGAATACTCGTCTACTGCTGTTCTGTGCACGTCCTTGTAAGCGGGCTCAGCAGCGAAGGGCGGGGAAGCGGTAAAAACGATGGCACGCCCAGCACTAATGCTGTTGCCTAGTAGACAATGCGTTCAAGCTCTTTATTTAGAAAATGGTAAGACTGAGCTCTTGCGACACAGCACCACAGCAGTATACTTGTAACGGGGCAAAGCAGAGGCCTCCCAACACCTTCAAAAAGCAAGAAACCTGAAAAGGAACAACGGACCCATGGTCCTTCACAGGTAAATCTTTTATGTAGGATTGACCCCAGCCGCCGGCACTGCATGGTAGACTACTGCTGTAATAGGCCTATGCTCAATCGTAGAGACACAGCAAGTCAGACCGTTGAGCCTTGTTCAAAGCACGGGTTTCTTAAGAGTTGGTCAGCACTGCTGCTGCTGCTTTTTTTAGTCAGTGCAGGTGGGTACACATGGGCTACCGACCCAGACGCCGAAAGGGAGCCAACTGGAAGTGTGTCGTGTGTGCAACGTTGCCAAGTTTGAAAAATCGAATCCAGACCTCAACCCCCGCGGCCCCCACGGCATTTCTCTTCAACTACAACAATGGGATGATCATCCGCTGCCGTCACCAGGGCCAGCACCAGCATCACAACAGACAGTACAACAAGACACAATACAGACACAGACACAGCCAGCTTGGTAGCTCTCATGGGCGACATGCCCGACATATGTAGACACCCTGCCGACGTTGACAAAAATCAAATCTTCTTCGACCTTGGCGAGAACGAAGCAACCCTCCACACACTGACCGAAAGCAGCGTGGGAGTAGCCCTCCACGTTAGCAGGAGGCCCGCTCCGTCTTGACCTAACGGGCTTCTTCCCCGCGTTCTTTATTTTCATCGACAGCAGGTTCTCCGCCCGCCCAGCCGGCGCTACAGCCTGCTTTGCCAGCACGATTCCTCTGAAGGCCGGATCGGCTTGCCCGCGGAGAGAAAAAGACGACACAGAATACGAGGAAAAGGCGAACGCCGAAGCGCCTTGCGCTGCGGCGTTCATAACACAAGCTCCGAGGAACCACGTCTTGGAACTCGCCCCATTATTCTTCGATCTCTTTCGGTGCGCCATTTGTACCCAGGCGTGAGAGACAGGTGCGGTATTGCCCAAATGAACTGCTTCTCTGGTACGTCCAGTTTGCATCTCCCACAAAATTCGGTTTGGCTATGTGGCATCTCTGGGAAAATCAAATCGCGGGACCCCCGATTTATTGCCCGCCTCGCTTTACCTGCTCTCGGCGCACACAATTCACTTCCACGAACTCAGTCTGCCTTCCCACATCACCTAACAACCAAGACAAAAGAGATGACGAATTCAGCCATCAAGTGCATCATCGCAGCCACCCTGGCCTTCGCCGCTCCGTCAGCAGCAGCGTCGAGAAATGGGAGCGGGCTGGACCTGTTGCATAACGTCGGCGGGAAGAACCAGCGCGGTGAGCGAGAGAGTCTCTGCGCTGTCGAGAAAAAAAAACAGTTCCTCGCCCACCGAATCAAACATTCGACACCTCATGTGTCGCCTGCCTCTCTCTCGCAGAGAGCACCCGTAGCAGGCTGGTAAGACAGAGGAGAAGCCTGTGCGGTTGATGCCACCCTGAAGTTCTCCTGGATGAAGAAATCCGAGGGACGTCAGATGGTGTTGTTCGCCTTGTTGTCTTGGGGTCCTCTAGGCGTCGGGTCGTTGCCCCTCCGAGATAAGCACACGCTCTCTTGGCTTGTGCCTCGTGGAGCGTACGCGCACGTGCTTGCATCACACCACGGAAGAGGCGTTGTCTGTCCTTGTCCAGCGATACGCTGATGCCTCACCCACTCGCTCAACACCGTGGCCCACCGCACAGACACAATCCTCGAAACGGTAGTGGTGACATGCGAACGCGGCACGGACTTTTTTTTCCGCCATTTTTTGAGAGCTGGCAGAAAGATCACGTAAATTCTGATCAGCAGCGGCTCTCATATTTCCATCCCCGTCGCTAGGCGACACCTGGGTCAGACCCGAGCGCGACCTAGCGGCAGCTTCACAGTACCTCAGATTTTACACTGTGGCTGTACGAGGGTCGGAGGTCCGCTCCCTCGTTTCTCGCGTAAATCTTCTGATAAATGAAACAAAACCTGCCTCCATGCACGAAGAACAAATCCGTTCCCACGGAACGGCATCATCCGTCGGGCACCGTTTGCTGGACGCGACGGGCGTGTATCCCATATATATACTCATCGCATGGGACAAACTCCACAGTGCGTCTTTCGATTCGGTAGTGTAGCTAGGGGGATGAGATCGTGGGACCCATCGGGTGGTGGCCATCAAAGGTAGCAAGGGTCTCACGATTGCAGAAAGTGCCGCAGGCAACAAGCAGCAGCAGCAGCCCTTACGTGCGGTTTTTTATTTTTCTTAAAAAAACAGACGTACGTACTTCAATTCAAGATGCTGTAGAAGTTCGTACGGATCATGTGCAGTTAGGTGTTGCACCTCTGACTCGTGTGTCTCCCGTGAGCATTGGTCACCTCGAAGCCTCCCTACCTCTTCGTCTCGAACCCCTCGTGACGTGCTGCACCTTCTCCATCGATATCCGCTCCCCAACCCCCAAGACCTCGTCGTCAAACACCCGCGATTTTGCGACGACCACACGGCCGTGGTTTCTTGTCCAACACGTTCAGCCCCTCGCGCTGATTGGTCGGACCCAAAAGCCAAGTTGTTTCTGAGCTTCGTGCAACTGCAACAGGCGCGATATGTTCAACACGAACGAGTAGTCTTGCACCCACACTGGCGTACGTCTTCCGATTGATCGGCCATCCAATGTCCAATCGGTAGGATTCTACATAGCGCAGTCGTCCCTGCAGCAGTAACATGCGCACTCGACATGTGATTGCCGTTTGTGCAATCAAGACACAGGACATGGCTGAGAGGAGTGAAAACGCCCGAACAGCTCACAGATTCACCGAGTAAGGTCCTCGTCCGTTGATAAGATGCATGCATAGAGACGAGCTCAGGGGGTTTCTCGGTCGCCTCTTGGCGCAAGTGCCGGTCGACGGCGAATAGTTCTTACAGGTAGATACATGCACGGGCGAATAGTGCCTTTGGGATGGCTACGCCAGCATTACACACAACCAACACACCATGGGTGTTGCTCTCTTTTCTCAGTACATATGTATATGCACCTCGCTCCTACGTACACGGTTGTTGTCTTTCCCTTGCTCTTTTCCCTGCTCGCCCTTTCATCTCCGTTTCCCTCAACTGGAAGTGCCGCTTGTTCTTACACTCGATCCCCCCCCCCGCCCCTCGCGCGTTTTCATTGGTAAATACCAGTCGCCAAGCAAGACATCTGGTTGGAGGAGCGGTCCGCGGGGCGGCTGCAGAACACCCGCCAAGGACACTTAGCCCCGTCGATATTCTTCGACCAGTGGCAGGGGTACTACAGCGCGGAAGTCGCTGCGTTTTCCTGCTGACAAGAAAGCCAGGAGAGAGAGAGACGCCGTGTTGTCAACCGTAAACTATTTATGTAGAAGCACGGGACGTGTGTGTGATTGGCTGTTGAAGGAAGGCCGCGCTCCATCACTTTCCTCACACCGATCTACATCGCATACGTGCCGCTGCTGTACGAGGGAGACGATGGGAACTCGTTCTATCGTCATGGGTGTGGCGAGCGGAGGGGGAGGGAGGTTTGTGTGTTGTTGAGGGATTGATTGGGTGGCGGAGAGTTGTTGCGTGTGTGTGTGTTTTTATTATTAGCATCGACCGCGCTAACCGGCTGACCAATGAAAAGACGTCAGTCTTAGTGCGGTTGAAAACACAAAACACTTCTATCTACCATGAACTGGGACCCCGTGAGGGGGCAGTGCGTATGTCGCCGTTGTGGAATGGAACACATGTCAAGCAGAAACAGCCGCCAATAGCGACACTCCGACGGCGGTGTTCAGTTTCGGGCAATGCGGGACCTCTCCCATGATGTTTTTTTTTAGATGGGTGCGCTAGTGACGAACTTCCGCAAGTCCATGCTGTAGTAGTACAAAAATAGTGAAACAAGAAAGCTAGTTGTCGACTTGTGTTTGTAGGAGTGTTGGTCTGTTCTGTGTGAGAGAGATACGTTGTGCAGGATTTTCGTAGTGTAAATAGATATGTGGTTTTAAGTTCGTTCCGGAGAGGCAGATGCTGCTACGGGCCTCGAGCTGAGTGAGATGTGTGTATTTGGTGCTTCATTCTACTCCCGTTCTCCGTGAAAGCAGCGGGAAGAATTGTGATTGGTTGGTGCCGCGGGAGAGCAGAGGCAGTGCTGCGAGGTGCGTCGAAACGGCGGCGGTATTCGAGGCAATGTTGAGAGGTTCGTCCAATTGGCAAAAATCGAGCCCCACCTAGTCCCGAATCGATGAACGCGGGGTCTGGAGCTCCGGCGAAAGCACGCCAGACTTACGGCACGAGTGGTTTTTGAGATGGTCGGTGGACGTGTACATGGATTGTCGAAAGACTCGACAGAATGTGCCTGGGTCCCAAAGATGTATATGTGTCCCATTGTTGGAAGAAAGAAAAGAACATAGCCACGTATAGCTGCGGCGTTTTCATCGTGCGGCACATTCCATGTATGTTACTGGCAAGGGGATACCTGGGTCAAGCTTTCGTGGTGTGTCTCTTCTTGTGCAATGGGAGAGGGAGGTGTGTGACCTGACCACTGGTGTAGTATTCTTTTCGTGGGTGTTGCTTTCAAGCCTGCAGGGACCCTTGATGACTAAATGTGTTTCGTGTGGCGTGGTTCTGTTGTGCCAACATGACGTGCTGCGGACTTGCCTGCTCTAGTCTAGTCTGTACCTGCTGGTAGTGGTGCACTCTCATGTATCGCCACGTTGGCAACATAGCAGTGGTCCCGGTATGATGCCGGTGCTATCCAGCCGATTTCACCGCCATTATTAAGTTTATGAAACAACTTGAAATTCCATCTGCGCCAGACGATAGGGGGGAGTTTCGGAATTATGTGTGGTTTTGCCCAGACTCTGTTGCTGATCAAATAAATATCAAATATCTGAGCCTTCTGAACAGGAACAATCGCCTCAACGAGATAAAAATGAGGTTGGTGAGAGGTTTTAATACGAGCCGTGGGTGAAAAGTGGGGCAGCCTCAGACAAATAAACCGTGACCGGCTACAGATTCCAAAGATCTTGAAAAAATAAAAATCTGACCACTTTTGAGCTTTTTGTCTGACCCAAAAATATCTATCCGGCATTATGCCCGGGAAACCGGCGTTACCGTGACCACAACTGCACCGCGAAGCAGTGCGTGACGCTGCGCCGGGTGGTTCGATTAATGGTTCATGGCCCATTACCGCGGCCACAGCAATACGCCACATCCACAAGGGAAAGGGCGGCCGTGCTAATGTACGTTGTGGTTGGGGAAACACGGTACTGCTTAAAGTCTAATGCTTTATTTTGGTAGGTGAAGGGTGATTAAAATTCGGGTTGCTGTGCCGAGTATGCCCTCTCCTCTACCGTCGAAGCATCAAGCACAGCACTTGTTTTTTTGACGGGCACACAAAACTCCCCCTTAACAGCCAAAAAACTAACCGGAGGCTCCATCTGCTGCACCGACCGCAAGACTCACATGACACATGCTCGCTTCTTTGTGCGGATCAACTACAACCATCAACCGTAGCGGCCACAAAGCATCCGACCCTAACCTATCCTCTGGTCGTACCCTCTGCTCGTAGGTAAAGTAGCCCATAAAGCCTTCGCCCTAGCCTCTTGTCGTCGCCAGACTTAAAAGCCTTGCACTTTAAGTGCCTCTACCGCACTCCTCCTCAAAAGATCATGTCACCATGTGAATACGTACGCGGCTACCCCAAACAACAAAAACCGACACGAGGTTGCTCGGTACGGTGCGGTGCGGTACGGAAAAGGTTCGTCATACCGGCATGAAAACTGTCCACCAATCACCGTTCGTTTAGCGTTTTCCACGTTCTAAACAATGTATTGTACAAAACCAAAAACATTACACGTTGTCGCTGTCGGGCAGGGCCCGTGAGCGCAAGCTCTTCCGACGAACACATCACGACACACGCGTTGCGGCCCATGAACGCATCCAACCAATCAGCATCTTGCAGGCCCACTCTTTTTCCGCCAATCGTTGTTTTCCGGGTCAGACACATTAACACAAGCGAAATCACGTGCCATGGTACGTCAAATCCTAGCCTTCCCCGATGATTGCGATAAACCGGGCTCGCTCCCCTTTGCCAAACGCTCATCAACGAAACAAGTGCTGTAACTTAGCCATTATTGCTCCTACTGTATGCGACTTTCGACAACAACGTCCTCTGTTCGACAACCCAACAGCACAAAAATGCAATCCACCACGAACGTACCCCCCCCC
>CACKRE030001138.1:101644-119496 GCA_902602495.3 Ectocarpus sp. CCAP 1310/34 | reverse complement strand
TGACCCCCCCCCCGTCCATTGCCGCAGGGCTCCCGTCCGCCCCCGGGGCCCCAAGAATCCAGAGCGAGGACGCCGCCGCGACCACGAGGGGCTCCTCGAGAGTCACCGCCCCTGTCCACGTCACATTGTAGGCCCCCCCCGTGCACCCGCCCACGGCCACCGCGAGGTCGGCCGCGTCCGCCGCGCTAGAGACGGCGTAGGTCTCGCCCCCGGTCGGCGAGGACGCGCAGGCCGGCAGCGGCCCCGACGACGACGACGACGCCGAGTTCTGTTGAAGCCGCCGCCGCAGCCGCTGCCGCTGCCCGCCGCCGTGGTATGCAGCATCCGCGGACACCGATGCTGCGGCGGCTGCGGCGCCTCCGGGAAAGCCGGCGGCGTCGGCGGCGAGAGCGACGAGGGCCGGCAGCAAGACGGAGGCGGTCAACAGGGCCCGGGTGAAGGTTGGGGTTGTTGGCCACTGCCGCCGGAGGCGTGATGATAATGATGGTGATGATGATGATGCCGACCCCCGGCGATGCCGACGATGTCGACACCGATCGAGGGTAATACCGCCGCCACGCCGCTCTTCTTGTTGTCGTTGCTGTGGTTGTCCACGACGTCGTGGTACGGCACCTCCGGCATCACGGGACGTCGCTATCACTGGACTCGAACATGTCCTATTTATGCAAACGCTACGTCTGCACACCTTGGTGTTCGCAGCACAATTACTAGCGGTCATCCTTTTTTTGACGCGGGCGAAACAGCACGCGGGGGGGGGCGCGCGCGGGGGGGTGGGGAGGGCACCGTTAGATGAAAGCCAGACAAGAAGATGGAACACAACAAGTTAGACACTGCTACGGACGCCGTGTTTGTACACCGCTTACGTCGACACCCCCGCAGCTGTCATCAAGGAGAGGAGCACGGCGATTGATTGTCACGGGTGTTAGGTGTCTCTTGAAGGACAAGGAATGCTACCCTTCCGTCAGAGCGAGCCACGGTATCTATCCATCCACACACCTTAACCCAATGAAAAAACGAACGATCGAAGACCATCGCTACACATCGCCGTCCGGATAGCGCAACGTATTCATAGAGGCCGCTTTCTTTGCGCCAAAAACCAGGCGTAAAAAAAGTCGGTATTCAGGGTACCGTAATAGTCGGAGAGTTGACACCGGCCGGAGAGATGGCACCGGGGTGCGATAAAAAAACACACGAGAAAAAACAACATTTAATGTGATTTATGCACCGGGGTCGGTGAGATCGCACCGGGTGCGATCTCTCTGACCCCCCCGAATCCAAGATTGAGCTCCTTTCGAGCTGCCGGAATGAGGTACATGTGCGTACCTTTTACCTTTTACAAGTGGGGACGGAGTCAGCGGAGCGTTACTCCTTTCCGTACACTTGGATGGTCGCGGTTCACGCGGGATGTCAGTTGTTTTCATTTTCTAATTGGTATGGAAGCTGCCAACCGTACACTCAACCAAACACACAGCGTACAAGCCGCACTCCCACCTTACACAACCCGCAACTATTGTACTGCTGCGTACGTACTGGTATCCGTATCGTAGAAAAACACCGAAACGAAAGCGGGAAACAATTGATGCCGTGGGTACCGGTTCCACCTCAGATGGAAACGACAGCGTTTGTTGTTTTCACGCCATCGCTAAACTCGCATCAAACACAAGACCACTCGCTGCATGGAAAGATGTTACGTACTAGCCTACATTGCCGTTACCGGTGTGCTTCCAAACAACAACAACGGTGCCTAAACGTGTGGTTCTATTCTGATCAATAGCATTCTATCGGGGATCGTACCGGTCGGAGAAATCGCAACGGGGTGCCTTGAAAATTCTGAACGAAATGATTTGATTGCATTTCCGCACCGGGGGCGGAGAGATGGCACCGGGGTGCGATAAAAAACCCGAGGAAAAAACATTTCAAACAACGATCGCACCCGGTGCCAACTCTCCGACTATTACGGTAGGCCTTAAACGAAGAAATCAAAACTCGAAATCACCTTTGGTTGGAAGAACATAAGAGTCGGATCTACCCAAATCCGACCGGAAATGGCCTTTGTATGTCTTAAACGGCAGATCTGCCTAATGGAAACGAATCTCTGCAGTCCACCGCGAACAACCCGAGAGGTCCGCCGCTTGCCAACTGCCAGATTGCTGTTGTGACGTGCTCTTATGACGTGGCCACAACACATGTGCAGCTATCGCTCCCGAGAAGCACACACCAAACGCGTACATGGCCTCTGTGCGGTACTGACACGATGTCTTGACATATACTTCCTCTGTATCATAAGTTAGGGTACCTAAATTTGTACGGGCCCTTAACCGTGTCCGATCTGTTTTCCGATTTTTTTGTTGAAATCTTCGGAGTTTTTTTAGCAAGAAACATTTATTTTTATTTTTATGCATGCGCCACCCCGCGTGCATGAGCGGCCGAGAAAAAACCAGTCGGCCTGAAAAAGGCCGTATTTTGCATGTATCCTGCCCCCTCCGACCAGGCGGGGGGGGCGGGGCAATGACAAAAACAAGGTAAAAATACCAAGAATTATCCCTGACCCTAGACCTAGCCCCCCCTCTACTCAACGATCCATGATGCGTCCCCCTTACTAAAAACAGCATAATAGTGGCCCCACACTGAAAACAAGACACTTGGGGTGACCACACTAAAAACAAGACACTTGCGGGGCAAAGCAAGCAACAGTAGGGCCCTCATCCAACCCCCCCCTCTACTCAACGATCCATGTCGCGCCCCCTATACTAAAAGCAGTATAGTAGTGAACCACACTAAAACCAAGACACTTGGGGGGCACACTAAAATCAAGACACTTGCGGGACAAAAAGAAGGGTTGGTTGGTGGCGGGGAAAAAATAAAAAAATTCGACAATTCCTACCGCCATGGCATAGCGCCTACCAACCGATAATTCGGTGTCCCTTTTGCGAGGTGGTGTGCTGGGGGGCGATTCCATCGCTAGAGTGAGTAGTGGGCCGGGAGGGTACTAATATTAGATGGTTTTTAGAATTTTGTCGAGAATTCTCAAAAAAAATCTCAAAATATTTTCCCAAAAATATTCCCAAAACAGGCCAAAATAGGGTATATTTTGACCAATATTAGGTACAGAAATAGATGTTCGTTTTTTTTTTCTTTTTTTCTATCGCTTCGTCTTTGTTATATCTTTCGTACAAACCCGACTATGCTACCATCACTAACACGGTTGCACCCAGACAATCTATTGCATTTAGGTACCCTAACTTATGATACAGAGGAAGTATATATTTTTTCTCCCATCATCGGACTCTGTCGTCTGCCCCTCTGGCCCCTATCCTCCACTTCTACTAGCTAGAAGACCCAACCGGAGTCACACAGGAGGGGGGGGTTGGACCCCCTCCTGCGGTTCCTGCCTGAGATACACTTTTATCGAGAAGGGTACAGCAATCCCTTCCCTCGCGACTTATGAAGTCGATCAATTTTACTAACAACGCGCTTTGCAGCGCATCGCTTCCAACGGAGACCAGGATTTAATTAGTGAGAAAAACTCACTCTGTCGGGACTCGAACCCATGACCTGGCCCTTATAGCAGGCCGCGAGGTTATCCACTAGACCACCGGGGCGACCGGTGATTGTGAGACCTTGAATAGAACCTCGTCCGACGGAAAGCCACCACTTTGTGCATTTGAGGTTCGACAACCCACGGGAGATTGCCCCACAGGCCAATACATCCCACACACGTTGTTGTTCAGCGCCAGTCACATGCAACAACTATGCGCAGTCACCCTCCCTTTGGGTTGGCTTTTCATGCCCTCTCTCTCCTCTGTGCTCGGCGGTGGATGGAGTTCGTGTGGATGGGGGTAGGTGGGCACGTGCCGTGCATGCGAGTAGACCGCTAATGTTCGAAATTGGTCGCGGTTGACCCAAATCGGGATCTGATAACATGATTTCACCTTTGTCAAAACCCGGTTTGGTTTTGGGTCGTCCTGCTTTTATATCCGGAAAATTCCACGGCTTCCATGACTTCTCAGCCAATCAACAGCAGAGTTCTGTGGATCTTGCGTTCTTCTTACCAAATCTGGATGTGATTTCGAGATCTGATTTGTTCGTTGAGACCTACCCTGGTCCCGGTCGCCCGCGTGGTCTAGTGGTATCCACGTGATCCGCTCGTCGCAGAGGTCGTGAGTTCGAAGCCCCATGGGGTGGAAAATTTACGAAATGTGCGGGTGAAAGCGAAATATAGCTGACAAGCTTTAGTGAGTAGCAAACTTCGACGATAGCACCGTTGACGAGGGAAAGGGACGGCTGGACCCTCCTCGCGATAAAAATAGAATTCAGCACGCACCGCAGGAGGAAGGTGGGACATGAAAAGAAAAAAAGAAGAAGAAAGAAGCCCTGGTGTTTACCCCCTCCTGTGTGACCCTGGATGGTTGTATTTAGTTGTACCAAAAAATACACTGAAAAGTGTAGTACTCTACTTTCCCTGAAAAAGTGTAGTACACGTCTCACCACGAAAAATGGGGGGACTGCCGCCATAATAAATAGGACGAAAACAGACACACAAGTCCTGAGCATGATGGACTTGATACTGGGGATAGCAAGATTGTCAATATATTGGGCTTCTTCGTGTCAGTTTCTGTCGACGACAAAAAACATGCCTTGGTAATGCTGTTGCTGTACTCCTGCACACAACCTGGGTCTACATCTCTCCTGCAGGCCTCAATGCACGACCTGCTGCCGCATGTGACGAGGCCAAGACGAGGCATTTGGCACTTTGTGATGGAGGAGAAAAAAACGGCGTGTGATGACGTTGTTGGTCGTATCCTAGACATGCACTAGAATGTCTCATCAACCATTATTGACGCTGCAAGCATTAAAAACACCAGTAGAATTCCTCGGGTCCACGTGTCACGAGCGTGAGACAGACATCACTTTTTGTAGCAAGTATAACTTCTAGGAAAGGTGTCCACTACACTAAAGGTTGAAGGGCCGCGACTTTGCCGAGTCCACGAACCGGTTAGTTGCGCAGGAAGTTGTCAATGCATAGCTTGATAGTGGAGCGTTCCGCGTGAAGATGAAGAAGCAACTTCAAACATGTGCTCCCAGAGGGCAACAACGTGTGAAATGACGAAGCTTGCATTTCTTTCAGGCACAGGAACCTCACATCCGCCGTGGCTTGAGTGCATTCCCCATTGTTGTGTTGAGGGGTTGCAGTCAACAGCTGTTCGCGTCGCCGATGGCTAATTCAAGCGTGCATGCAACCCGGGAAAGCTCCTGGCTCACAGCTCCACATTACCAGTCGCCCCGGTGGTCTAGTGGGTAACCTCGCAGCCTGCTGAGGGCCAGGTCGTGGGTTCGAGTCCCGGCAGAGTGAGTTTTTTTCTCGCTAAATAATACCATCCTGGTCTAGGATGAGAGCGACGCGCTGCAAAGCTCGTTGTTAGTAAACCATAATCGACTTCGTAAGTCGCGAGGGAAGGGATTGCTGCACCCTTCTCGCGATAAAAATACCTCAGGCAGGAACCGCAGGAGGGGGTCCAGCCCCCCCCTCCTATGTGACCCCGGTTGGGTCGTCTAGCTAGTAGAAGTGGAGAATAGGGGCCAGAGGGGCCGACGACAGAATCCGATGATGGGAGGAAAAAAAAAAAATTACGGGTTCGAATCTCTGTAAGTGCAAAAAAGTGCAAAAATACACTGGAGGTGGGAAAAATTGCATGGTCGGGAGAAGTGAGTTTCTCTCGCTTCCGCTTTCCGCTCCTGGTCTAGTGGATAGCGCAAATTCGTGTGTACACAGAGGGAAGAGAATGCTGAACTCTTCTCGCATTATATAAAATCGAAGGCAACGTACCGCAGGAGGGGTGAGTAGAGGCGGGTTCTTCGGTGGTTGTAGTAAACGGCACTAAATAGTGCTGTGAGCGCTGATTAGAAGTGAAAAAATAAATAAATAGCACTTTCCACTAATACTTTGATGTATGCATGCGCTCTTCGTAACACATGGATAGCAGCGGAGGTAGTCTATTAATAATACAACGCCAATTAATCTTATGTATAAATAAAAGTGGTTAGGGTCAAGTAATACAATGCGAAGGAGTCTAGCTTGCGGAAGTTCTGTGCCTCATCAATAAAGCCGAAAAAAAAGACTTCCAACATAAATATCAGAGGTAGAAGAAAGCAATTACAGAAGACAGCAAGGTAGAATCTGCGTAGTGCAACCTCGTCGCCTAGGATAAATATATTTCGAAGTTTCGAAGTATGTTGTAGGACGAACACAACATGCATGCAGCAGTAGTGCAATCTCATGGTACGCAGTACGCAGTGTTGCAAAGGTCAAGTTTGTGCGGGGCGGGGGTGGTGCCCAAGGGGTAGGTTCATTCTGCCATTTTTGCTGGTGGCGCTGCCCCTGTTATTGCTTATGACATATATATGCATGCGGAGTGTGCATGTTGCATGCATGTTGTGTATTACCGTAGGTTGCAAAATATATCACACCCGCTGGACCGATGTTCAAAGCTCGCCGACTCCGCGACGAAGAGGACACCGGAACTGAAGTTCACATTTTCGGAGGGCTCTCGACGAGACGGTTCCAACGCCGCCATTTTCGGCACCGTAACTTCTGTTCCTGCCGAGGTATCGAGGTTCGAAAATCGATCCAGGGCGTGTGATATATTGTACCAGAACCTACGGTATGCATTTGCATGTCTGCATAACAGTCTTTACTTTCAAGTTTCACCGGGAACACGTGACGCGTCCTCCTCATCTCACGCTGTTCACGGTTCAATGCATGTTGAACAAGGCCCCTGGAGCACACCGAATAATTATCAGCGATCTCCGAGGCAGTTCGGAATTTTCGAATTTTCTCCCTCTCCGACGGGTGCGGAATAGGCTTGGTACCGACATGAACGGACGTTTGAATATGCCAAGGGCGCTTAGCAAGAGCTTCGCAAGTGTGGCAGACAGCAGGCGTTGCTCTGTCACCGCCCTGGCAAGCTGTGAACACCGGTTTGGCCGCAAAAGCGGTACTGGATATAGGTACAAGTGGACACTTTCGGAGACTGCCGTTGGAGGCAACGGTTACACAAAGGTCAACCTGACATTTTCGACATGCGTAGACTTATAACCAATGCTGGATAAACATAAAACACACGCACCTGCACTGCAGAGAGCACGTATAAGTGCCGAGACACAAGTCCGCGTTGAATCTGCAGCAAACAGTGAAATATTTCTGCACACAAGCCTCGCGATGCACACCCAATTATTCTCTCACGCACACGCCACAGAGACGATGCTCTCGAGGGATAAAAATCAGAGCGTTTGATCCCCTAGTCGAATCCTGCTGGTCCAATCGGCGAAACACAGAACGAGAGACGGATGATCTCTCATCTCAGCTTTGATCTGCTGGTAATCCTGCTGGAGTTTCCCGGCAAGCGCTTGAAACACAGAGGCTAGGCATGCAGCTCCTCTCCGAAGGTGCTTGCGACTACCGGCACCACTTGACGGTGGTCGAAAACACGCCTCGAGTATAGACATATGTCCACATGTACGTAGGTGATGTACGCTCGACGCTCGAACAAATTCAATCCGTCGTGCGGCGGCGCACCGCGGGGGCAATTTACGCTGCTGTTATTTTTGAGTCTGCCAAAGTGCAAGATAAATTGACCAAACCAGTGGCGCACTCTCTCTACTACCGAAGCCACTCACCCCGCCTCTTCCTTGGATCCGTGTCCTCGCAGCCTTTGCGATGACCTACATGGAGGCATTCGGGTAGCACAAGGGGCCGGCCGCCGCCGCTATTCAAATTTCAGCTGCCGCAGCTTGCTGATGATGGCCTGGTCTCCCCCCTTCTCTCGCTGCAATGGCGTAAATGACTCCGCCGCAGGGCCAACCACTGATCGAATGCCACACTCCCCTCGCACGCAGCGCTGTTCTCTGTCACCTTCTGCTGCTATCCTGAAACCCTCCGTGCTGTGTCGGGAGGATAAGCTAACCTCTCAGCGCAATCGCAGGTGTACGTGTGTGTGTGGCAGGTGCATAATCCCATTTCGCCTTTTTTGGGGGCGGGATAAATGATTTACTGAGCCCCAGAAGCTACACCACTGCACCATGACGTCATGCTGATGTGCACCGAGAAACACACAAACGCAAACCAAACCGACAGGATGGGGCTGGACTTGTGTAGAAGGTGAGAGGTGAACACGGAGTCTACCACTGGCTGGCGGCTCCTGCTACCCGTTCCGTCTCGACTAAGGGGCCCATGTCGTGTCTTTCTGTGAAGGAGTAGTCTGAAGGCCCGCGCACCCACGGGCAGAGCAGCGACCTGTGCTGCCCTGCTGCTGCTGTGGACCTTTGTTGATTGTTGATCCCCGATTTATGTTGTAGTCTATGCGAGATGCAGCGATGCTGAAGCCGTTGGCTGAGATCACTCAATCCTGGTCTCCGATGCGCATCTCCTATCGTACAACCATCTAATGTCCAAGTACAGCAGGAGGGAAGTGCTGCTGTTATGCATATGATTCTGAGTATTGTTGGAGCTAATCCATTTATGAGCCTCCAAAAAGTCGTGTGATCACAGATTATTTTTCAAGTCCTCGCCTGCTCTCTCCCCTCCCTCCCCCCCTCTCGGCTGTGCCCTCCACATCCGTGGCCACGCGTTGGCTCGTCTCTTCGGCACGATCCACGCACACTCCCCACACATTTGATGCACTTGTTCGTCATCTATACGGCCGTATTCCCCAGTCTTGTTGCGCGGCCGCGCGGCCTGTTGCGTAACACTCTCCCTGGGTTTTGTATTTCAATGACCTCCCCTTCAACATTTACATTCTCATTACATGATTCCCTCCGGAGACCTGTGACGACCATGACCGGTCGCCCCGTTGGTCTAGTTGGCAACCTCGAACTCTTGTAGAGGTCAGGTCAGGGGTTCGAATCCCGGCGTAAGCGAGCTTTTCTTGCAAAGTGAGTTTTTCTCTCGCTTCCGCTCCTGGCCTAGTGGATAGCGCTAGTTCGTGTGCACACAGAGGGAAGAGAGTGCCGAACTTTTCTCGCATTAAACCGAAGGCAAAGTACCGCAGGAGGAGAGGGAGGAGAGTGCTGAACTTTTCTCGCATTAAGAACCGAAGGCAAAGCACCGCAGGAGGGGAGGGTAGAGAGGGGCTCTTCTGTGTGACCGCGGGTAGGAGTAAACGGCACTGGTGCTGTGAGCGCTGATTTGAAGTGAAGACAAAAAAGAAAAGAATGTAACACCGTTTTCTGCAACACATCTATGGTGCGCTATGCACAACAAAAAGTAGGCATGCAGGCGGGCACACAGGTGTTGGAGTAGCGCGGTGTGGCAGGCATTTGTGTAGCGTTCCCCCTTGGATGTCGAAGGTTGTGATCACGGTGAGTTGTGGATGTTGATGTCGTGTTTTCGCCGGCGCCAATCTACGATGTACACCAGCCATTAGGAGCTGCGAGTTTGAGGACTTTTTTTTAATTGTCCCACCTCCCCCCGCCTGTGCTTGCCGTCGGACTCGACATGGTGAGGTGGTCAATCCTTCAGCAGCCCCTTTCCCTTCTCTACTCACGATTTGTAAGTCGCTCTAACGTGATGACAGGGTTTATTAAACCTCCAGCCTCTCATTGTGTATCCTCACGAAGATATTGACAAGTGCTGATGGTCCACCCGAGCAAGCGAGCTGAAACGACAATGATGCTACAGCGTACAGTCGACCCCGCTTTAAAGACACACCACGTTTTCCCCCCCAAAAAAGTGTCTTCAACGCGGGGAAGTGTCTTAAAATTCCGGGGCCACTAACGCACCATCCCCGGGGCCAATGAAGGCGAAACATATGTCAAAACGTGCGCATTCGCAGCAGAAAGACGACCACAAGAGGTAGGGGTTGTTTGAAACCTACGACACAAAGTGATTTGAATTTCGCAACCACTGCTGCTATTGTGCTGCAATACATACTTGCATTCCATCGTTTGAATTTCCCCGTACTGTACCACCATAACGCTGAAAGCGATGGTGTTCTACGACCTACGCATCGTACATGTACACGACGGTAGTGCGCTGTGGTGTTGATATGGGCTTAAATGTTTGCTTTATTATATTTTTTAGGCGTTGTCCTTCCCGTGAATATCTTGCCCAAGATCTCGCTACCGCACCTGAGAAATATCGAAGGTTGTAAAACGACACTAGGAAAATGTAGGTTACGCAGAAACACAGAGACCAAAAATGTCGGGGAAAGCACAGCGACAAAGAGGACACCGCGCCTACCAAAAGGTCAAAACGAGGCACAAACAACACAAACGCCAAATTCAACCTCACGAGACTTCACCCAAGGCAAACAACGAACGTTGGCAATAAAAGTGCTTTGCTCTCGAAACCATTTTCTGGGGGGGGGTCGAATGGTGGAAACCCTACCCCCCCGTAATTTGTCACATCTGCGGGGCACCATGTTTCTGAGATTATGTGTGTCCTTAAAGCGGGGAGTGTCTTTAAAATTGTGTCTTTAAAGCGGGGACGACTGTATAGGTTAGTTACCCTAACATGGCGGTGGATGATGATATGTCGGGACTGCAGAGAGAGAGAAGAGACTTAGACGCTGCAAATGTTGCAGGGCAAAGTGAACAGGGGTGCGCGGAGAAAACAACCGGGACATGTTATCCATCATGTTGCTGATTTGGTTAGTCATTTCAAGGGACGAGGAGAGATGATGAGGTCGCCGCCGAAACTATCGGGCCAATATCTGCGTCTACATTTCCCCTACCATCCCAAAAGAAGCTTGTAAGAATCCCCCCGCCTGCTCGTCCACTCTGCTTGTAGACACTCGATCGAGACAATGTCGGCCAGGAGCATGTTTGCGGGTACCACCGAAGCCGCTCCGAGTAGATGCGGCAGGAGCACAACCAGGCGACAAAGGGTGCGACCTCGATCACCACCCTCAAGCTGCAGTAGCAGCATCAGCGGCAGTAGCGACGGCAACAGCAGCATCAACAGCAGCAGCAGAGGTGCAGCGAGTACGCTGGGGACGGCAACGACGACGACGACGACGACATCGGCGCTGCTGCTGCTGCTGTCCTTAGCGGTCTTCGCCGGCCGTTTGCCGTTGTCCTTCGCGCAGCAGGCAGCGCCGCCCGCCTGCTCCCCAGCATCTGCGAAGATGAACGTGTCCACCGCTGCGCAGCTGGCGACCCTGGTGGAAAACACCAACTGCTCCAATGGGGCGTTCGTGGTGTCCTGGCAGGGGGCGCTGACCCTGTCGGAACCGGTGTTGGTGGGGAACTCGACCACGTTGTCGGTCGAGGGGGTTGGGGACGGCGCTGTTTTGGATGGTGGTGGTGGTAGTCGGCTCTTTCAGGTGTGTCGTTGTTGTTGTTGTTATTGTTGTTATTGTTGTTATGTACCACATCATATAATACACTTACAGAGTACTGCGCCGACTTGTCGTGGTTTCGACTCAAGCCACGAGTTGTCGCTGATGTTAATTGTCAATTGTTTAACTTGTTGCTGTTGCTGTAGTTGCTGATCATGTGTCATATACTTCACAGCAGTACAGCGCGTGATTGATCGTTTTCTCGGCTCGCTCGAGCCGCCATCAAATTTGACCAAACTCGCGTCGTTTTCCTCCTTGACCCTTGTGCTCCCCTTGGACCCAACCCGACTTGACAGGTATCTGGGGGAGCGTCTTTGTTTTTGGAAAACTTGGAGCTGCGCAATGCGTCGGCGCCCTACTACAGCGGTGGCGGTGCCATCTACGCCGACGGCGAGGATGTATCTCTTCTGGTGCGCACTCCACTGGTCATTGTTGTTGTTGTTGATGTTGCTGGTGTTGCTGGTGTTGGTCATGATGGTTGTGTTGTGTTTGTTGTTGCTTCTGCTGTGGTTGCTGCTGCAGTGTTGCTGCTGCTGCTGCTGCTGCTGCTGCTGCTACTGCTGCTGCTGCTGCTGCTGCTGCTGCTGCTGCTGCTGCTGCTGCTGCCGTATTGTAGGTCGGCTGTTGTCCTACCTCCTACCGTGAGTATTCTCTCGAGTGTTAGTTCCGTTTGCAGCAGCTGTGGTCCCGCTATTAAGCGCGGGTTGAACAATGCCCCGTACAATATCAGTGGAATCGCCAGGCTTAGCTGGAATATTTAAGATGTTTCATACTCTGAATAATGCCGGTTGCCCGCTATATTGCTGGTCCTGGCACCAACGCTGGTCGTGGCGCCAATGCTTGTCCTGTCACCTACCGCCGGCATTATAGAGCACTTGATTTTTCTAGGACCACCGCTGTGTTGAGATCCAATCAGCCCACTATCCACCCTCCGTGTCTCGATTCGTGCAGGCGTGCAAGATCCACCGCGAACTACACTTCACCCGTGGCTCAAACTCATCGGCCCGTGCTGACAATCTCTCCCTCGCCCGTGCCCCCGCTCAAATTGTATATGAACATCGCTCAGGTATCATCGTGTAACTTCACGGGTAACAGGGCTCCCCTCGATGGAGGCGCTATCTTGTCGACCGGTGCCGGCTCCATCATTGTGGTCAACGACTGTCGCTTCGAAGGTACACGCGGCATGGAAAAAGACCCTTGTCGGTGATCGAACCTTTTTTATGTTTTCGAGGAGGGGGGGGGAGGGGCGTGTGCGTCTGTTGATGTTCTTATAGTTGTCGGTGAGCCTGTTTAAGTAGCCACGGGGATTCGGTTGTTTGACGGCTGGAGTAGCGCAGAGCAAAATTTCATGACCTGGTTTTCAGTTGAGAAGACTGCAGAACAACAGCAGCAGCCACAAAATCGTCAACACAGCAACAACAGCAATTGCCGAACAACAGCGAAAGCACCACTACCAACAACAACAACAACAACAACAACAACAACAACAACAACAACAACAACAACAACAACAATAACAACAACAACAACAACAACAACAACAACAACAACAACAATAACAACAACAACAACAACAACGACAACAACAACAACAACAACAACAACAACAACAACAACAACGACAACAACAACAACAACAACAAACCACACAGGCAACACGGCCGAGCATCAAGGAGGAGCGGTGATGGCCATCACCGCCTCGGCGGTTACCGCGCAGAAGACCCTCTTCCTGTCCAACGTAGCGGAAGGACCGAACTCCGGCTGGGACGACTTTGACGTCGGCGTCGGCGGGGCCGTCGGCCTGTCGGGAGGCACGCCTCAGGTGGCTTTCCACGAGTGCGAGCTCCGGCGCAATAACGCCACCGACAACGGAGGAGCGGTCTATTCGGATTCCGGCGCTAGCATCACCGTGACTTCCACCTTGCTCGACGGGAACTGGGCGGGGGGATACGGCGGCGGAGTCTACGCGAACGGGGGTGTCGCACAGGTGTGTGTGGGGGTCTTTGGTTTGTATCACCCGGTGACCAGCGTCCAGATGCTGGATTCCGTCTCAAGCGTGTAACTTTGAGGCGTGGTGGTGGTTGCGCGTGCGTGTGATTTTTTGAAGTTGTATCGCTGCGCTAACCAGCATTCTCTGCGTTGTTTTGTGCTTGACGGCGACTCACAACGCGCGTTTTCGTTGCCCTCTGTAGAACTGCTCGTGCGTGCTCCGTGTGGTATGCTCACCTTGCTGACAGGTTCTCTTGTGCACGAGGTGTGAGCGTTCTGTGTTGGTTGTTGTTTGTCGCAATCGTCGTCGTCGTTGCTATTGTTGCTGTTGTGTGGCTCCCTCAACAATGGGCTAGTGGTGGCCTTGGGAGCAGCAAGATGTACCGGTATACTCGTCCTGCTCTTGAGGTGTTGCCCGCTGCTGCTTTTCTTGACGAGGGCCGTATCGTTGCTTGATGGGACACGACGGTTCGGGTACCTCTGACTCCTCCCTCCGTCTCTCCCTCTCGCCCTCTCACGAACAATGCCGCGGCGGCGAAACTAAATCAGGTTGACGTGCTCGACAGCGTCTTCACAGGGAACTTCGCCTCCGACATGGCGAGCTGGTCATCGTCTGTGTCGCACGCAGGAGGAGCCCTCTACATCGTCGGTCAGGCGGCGGTCTCCATCAAGTCGTCCAGTTTTACCGGCAACGGAGCGGAGGGCGCTGGTGCCGCGTATTTTTATGGCAGCAACAGTATTTCCGTCGAGGGCTCGTCGTTTGTGGGGAATCTCGGGAACGCCCAAGGCGGGGGAATCATGATCATCGTGAGTGATGAGTGTTACCGCTGGGTCTAAGCTTGGGGTTTGCAGGGGGTACGGGGTCAGGCATAGGAACACGAAGCCCACCGTTTAGGCATAGGAACACGAAGCCCACCGTCGCTTTCAAGCTTCGCGAAGAAGGCGGTCCGTCTTGAAACTGGGCCGGTTGGTTTTGCGTATGTACGTGTGGTTGAGTGAGGATTAACGGTTCGCATCGCATCGTTATTCGTCCCGATGCCTTTCTTGATAGAAGAGTTTTAGCGACGGCTGTATGTGTATTGCGGAGTTTTCGACCCATGCAAAAACATGTAGGTACTATTGATATGTTCCTATAAAAGAAGGGAAAAAGATGGCACCACGTACGTCCAAGAAAACCTGGGGGTGAGCTATGAAGTTAATGCTCAACAATTATAATATTGTGAGTCACTTGGCCATAAGAACAGGTGCTTAGTTGCGATTCAGTGCTTTCAACCCGATTAGTATGCACGCGAGCCGTGAGCATTCGGCGGTCACGCACTGTGACGCCTCACGGCGTCGGGGGTTGACCTGAAACAGTGCTCCGCCTATGTGCTGCGTGGTTTGTGACGTGGTTTGCGAATGTTTCACGACAAACTGATGTTTGAAGCAGTGCGTGGGCCTGTGCCCCTCCCTGGTTGACCCCTGACAGTACCTGGAGTGGCGGCTACATGTACGGTGTACGAGGGGGGGTCAAGACAAGCCTATATATTTACACACACTTTTTTTGTTTTTCTCCTCCTGTAATATATTCATGTGTACGCTCTCTTTAACAATCTATCTTTGACCGCCGTGCCGCCGCTAGTGCCTGTCGTTGTGTACTGTGTCTCATGCATAGCTCGTCTGCATTCCGCAAGGGAGACGGTCACATCGACTACATGGGTCACAACCCGGTGATGGGCTCACGGTCTAGTGTACTTGCTGGGGGTATGCTATCTTGTGTGTTGTCCCACGCGATGCATCTCGTTTTTTGACCGCACCCTCTCGCTTTTTTCGGAACTCTCCGCCGGTGGTCTTTTATTTTTGTTCTCTGTCGCTGGCGCCCCTCAGAACGAAGGTCCCTTCGACGTCAACTTCACGGACACGGTTCTTTCGGACAACTGGTCCGGCGGCAATGGCGGGGGGCTGTGGGCCTTCCTCAACGCGGGCAACCTGATCCTCCTCCGCACCAACTTCTCCAACAACGCGGTCGCGTACCGGGAGGGCTTCTTCGACGTCCCAGGTTCTCACCGCGGCGGAGGCGTTTGGGTCTCCGGTAACGGGGAGATGACCGTCCAGGCGGAGGGCTGCCACCTGGAGGGGAACGAGGCCGACGCGCAAGGGGGCGGGATGGCCGTCGACGGCGGCGTGTTGCGCGCGGCCGACTGCGGGTTCTCGGGCAACGTGGCCGGTCGCGGCGGCGCGATCGCCGCGGCCAGGGAGGACGACGATTCGGCGGCGGTGGTCTTCGTGAGCGGCGGTTACATGCGGGGGAACTCCGCGGAGCTTATCTCCTGGAACCTCTGGTACGGGTACGGGGGCGGCCTGTTCGCCCAGGACGGCGCGCAGGCGGTCCTGGACGGGGTCGCGTTGGACGGGAACTCCGCTGGGTTCGGGGGGGGGGGGTCCCTGTCGGCGGGGTCGGCGGTGTCCGCCACCGGCGGGACCAGCTTCACGTCCAACGTCGCCGAGATCGGGGGCGGCGCTGTCAACACCTGGGGGAGCGGCAGCAGCTTCTGGGCGTCGGAAGGGTGCGGCTTCACCGGCAACGTGGCCGGGGGCGCCGCCGCCGCCGCCAGGTCGACCTCCAGCGGTAGCGACAGCAGCGGCGACAGCTACAGCCCGACGGTGGACCCGGGGGGCCCCGCGGGCGGCGCGATCTACGTCACGAACGGGGGGGCCGTGTCCGTGCTGGACTCGACGCTGTCGGGCAACAGCGCCCACGGGCGCGGNGGGGGGGGGGGGGGGGGGGGGGGGGGGGGGGGGGGGGGGGGGGGGGGGGGAGGCGCGGGGGGGGGCGTGCGCCGCCGTGGCGGGGTGCTCGGTGAGTGCATGGGATGTGGCGACATGACTACAGTTTGCAATAAGTTTGATCGATTTGATGACTATTGGGTGTGACGACATCATGGGTTGAGCATAAGCTGGTCAACTAGATGGCATTAGGAAAACGTACGAGCAAAGCGCTAGGAGATGGTAGTAGATGGCGACCACGAATTGCCAAGCACGAAAAAAGGGTGGAATATCGTAAGCAGCACGGAAATTCTACTGCAAGGGGATTGCGGGAAAAGCGAATCGTGTACAACACCCGAGATGCCGCTCGTTCATCTCGAGAATCATCTCGAGAATCAACTGGAGAATCAACTGGAGAATCAACTCGAGAATCAACTCGAGAATCAACTCGAGAATCAACTCGAGAATCAACTGGAGAATCAACTGGAGAATCTGCTGTGCTCCGTCCCGCGCGAGAGATGCGTGGTCAATCCCTTCAGACAGGCAGGCAACCAAGGAGTACCCCTCCATGTCGCCCCGCACCCCTCCAAATAGCTGGACCTCCAAAACTCAGCTTCCCCCCCCCCCCCCCCCCCCCCCCCCCCCCCCCCCCCCCCCCCCCCCCCCCCCCCCCCCCCCCCCCCCCCNCCCCCGCCCCCCCGCCCCTTGCCTCCAACAAGCTCGACCTCCAAGATTCGACCTTCACCAACAACCGGGCGCTGGGCACGTCCGGTGGTGCCGTCAGCGCTGAGAATGGCTCGGACCTGACGGCGGCCGGGTGCGCGTTTGCCGACAACCAGGCGGGTGGCGGCGGCGGAGGCGTGTACGGAACGGGGGAGGAGACGAGGGTCATCGTGGAATCAAGCTCGTTCACGGGTAACGCTGCCGAGAAGGTTGGCGGAGGTCTGCGGGCGTTTTTGCTGGGGGTCCTTCGCACGGAGAGGTGAGGAGGGGTAGAGAAGGGAAGGCTGGCGGGAGGGAGGGTGTTGGTTTCCGTTGGGGTATA
Source organism: Ectocarpus sp. CCAP 1310/34 (assembly GCA_902602495.3). NCBI lineage: Eukaryota > Phaeophyceae > Ectocarpales > Ectocarpaceae > Ectocarpus > Ectocarpus sp. CCAP 1310/34. Next base: position 102,381 of record CACKRE030001138.1, on the reverse strand, counting down.
TTGTGCACGGAGGTATATGCGGTGGAGGGTCAGGAAGACTGGGAGTGGAAGAGAGAAAGAGTAAGAGAGGGTAGAGAGCAGGTGTGTTTGGGGGGGGGAGAGAAAGTAGAGAGGGAGAGAGAGCGAGACAGAGCGAGAGATAGATCGAAAGAAAGGAAGAGAGAGAGAGGTTCCCCCAACAAATGCAGAGAAATGGTTTATCCCATGGGTCAGTCACGAGGGGGCTCTGGTTACTTGGTCCGCACCAGAGAGACTCGATGTGGCACAAATATCACTAACACTCGGAGCACTTTTCCCTCTCTCGCGGCCATCATTCTCTCTCTCTCTCTCTCTCTCTCTCCTCCTCTCCTCGTTCTCTTGCGCACCCTATTGCCACCACTTTCTCGCGGCTCATTTTACCGTCTCTGTCTCTCTCTTTTCATGTTTGCGGTGACGGTGGCGGCGCGGCACCGTAGCTCTCGTTTCGATGGCAACCACGCAGGGGAGCAAGGTGGCGGCATCCACTGCTTCGAGTGCGCCCTGTGGGCGGTAAACAGCACCTTCGAGGGCAACACGGCCACAGGGGACGGCGGGGGAATGACAGTGTCGTCGACCAGCACCGCCAACATCAACTTCTGCCACTTCATCGATAATTCAGGTCGGAGGGGTGTGGTGGTTGTGGTGCCATGCGATGCCATGCCATGCCATGCCATGCGATGTCATGTGGTGCCTCTAGCGATACTTTAGGTCGGGGGGGG